>JASAMW010002839.1:0-39041 GCA_030247985.1 Epsilonema sp. ZAB3_2
GATGCCCCAGAAGGTGTTCCTGTACTCCGTCATCGATGCCCCCTTGGTGAATCTATCCTTGTTTTCGGGCAGCGTCAGGTCTTCAGCGACCTCTACCGTCGCGTATTCGGCATCCGCGTTGTTGGGATCTCCTGAGCGCGAAGATCTCTCCGTCTGGGTACTCAAAGCGCTGAACCCTCATGGCGTCCATTCTCACCCTCACAGCTCTGCGAAACTTCAGAGCCGCTTGGTACGGCACTCTGCGGAGGCTGTCTGGTGGATGCGCGAGCTTTCCGGGAGAGATTCTTTCGGTCGCTCAGCGTGATGCTGTCTCTCCACGTCTCCGCTCGATCGACCAGGTAGTTCTTCTCGTCCAAGTAGAATCGCGCTGGAGATCTTCCAGCATGTAGCACATCAAGAAATCTCCGGCGGGTATGTCTGCCAAGATGGTGAAGGCGCCAAGCTCGTAGAACTTCATCGCAATACCCGTCAAATTGTTGCCGAAGAATCCAATGTGCTTGTGCTCTTCCAGCATGCCCCAGATGTTCAGCTGCATCGCTTCCATATACTGCTCTTTCTGTTCTTGCGTGACAGCGATTTGTGCGGCAGCCTGGGCACTGCGGATCGGCGTGATTCTCTGGCGTATTGTCGAGTGGGTGGATGAAACCAGTCATCGCTCCGGTTCTCAGCGGCGTCCACATCCATTTCTTTCTCTGGCAAAGAAAGTTCTACAGCCAATGGATGACCTTCCTTCGCAGCCCTTTCAGCTCGTCTCCGTAGTCGTTCCACGTCCACGACCCTCAAACAGCGTCCTCAGCTCCATCTCCGCCAAAGCCGGGGTGTACGTCGTACGATAGGGCATCCGCTTTCGGTGTCTGCAGCATGGAGAACTGACGAGGCGATCATCTCTCGCCGCACGCTCTCCACATGACGTCTGAGGGACAGAGTGTACAGATCCCATGCTGGGTTGGCACCCAAACGGCTTCCGCGCTCCATGCAGCCACTCGATTAGCTGCATGTCTGATTCAGTGGGTACCGGTAAGTATTTGCCACGTAGCGTAGGCAGTAGCGCGTCTGTCGTCTGAGCGTCTCTCGTCCGCGTATGGCTCCATGGCGAGGGAGAACAGCTGATAGTGCACATCAAGAGTCAATCCAGGCACCGGAAGGCTGCGTCTGGTAGTAACCCTGAGATTAGCAGGCGTTATTGGATTAGCGAAATATGCCTGTCTATGCGTCGTCTGCGGGGGCGAATTACTGCGCTGGGGCGGGCTGCGGTCCGGCGTCTGCCGTCCCTCCCTCCCCTCGACGCGGTCCTTCCCTCCCACATGCGCATATCGCTGAGTCGGTGACCTGCTGGTGCTGGGTGGGGTCACGTTCTGCTCCTGTCTCCTCTTCTTCATCGGTCTCGGTCCATTCATCTTCTGCCGTGTTGAAGATTCTGCTGATTTTTCTCTGCTGTCGCGTTGGCGTTTCGACATGTGGCTGGACCTGAAGATCATTCAAATACACTTTACGCTCAACAGTCTGAGTAGCGCGCGCTAAGGTGACCACGGCAAAAGAGCGCAACTTGACTGAGGGGATGGGATGCGGGCGCAAAGCGTATCGAGTAGAAGAGTGAGCAGGTATGTCGTCAGTGTGTACAGTAGTGTCTTTATGTACAGGCGCGTCTGAACAGATAGGAGAGTCAGGCAAGATGTCAGCAATCTCGTTTCCCTCTCCCTCATCCGCCTCCGATTCGTCTGAATCAGAGCCGGCTGACGGCAAGGGACGCAGATTGCTGCCATCTGGCACAGGATAATAAACGGTAGAAGGATGAGGCTTGAATTGGACGTGGCGCGGAATAATAGCGCGTTTTTCCTGCTGGTTTTCAGCCTCTGTCACTTCTACGGGAGGAAAAGGCAAAAAGTCAAAATCTCTTCTCTTCTCTCTTCTCATTTTTCTTTTCTTTCTGCCGCGTTCTTCCTCCACTCCCTCCGTCTGCTCAGTCGTCTGCTGTCTGGATGATGAGTTGGCAGTTTTCTTTTCTTTTCTTTTCGGCCCGCTCTCGTCACGTGACGTCGTCGCTTTCGGGGTTGCCAGATCTGCGTGCGACGGTGCGGCCGAAGTCGATTCGTCCTTCCCCACTGGTGGTGAGTGGTCGGTGGATGTCGTTTGCTTTTGTCAGATTGCTCTTCCCCAAATCTGAGCTAGATGGTCCTCCATCGTCATTTCTGCCTTCGTCTGAGTGAGAAAAGTCCCCATCCTTGGCTGGGCCGGCACCATCAATCGAGTTAAATTGACTGCCGCCCCCTCCACAGGACGGGTCTGGAAACTTCTGTCTTCTGTCTCCAGTGAACGCCGGCAGCTTGCTCAGCTCGGGTCTGGCTCTGGACAGCTTGTTCAGATGGACTTTCTTGGTGATCTTGTGTCCAGCTGCAGTTACCATCTCCACCACTGCATTCGGCTCTTCAATGCTGATGATGGTAGCGGGGCCCTTGTATTTCAGCGAGAGCTTGTGCTTCTTCATTTCTGGAGCCGCAACAAGAACGATGTCTCCCACTGAAAAGGAGTGCTGCTTCGCTGCCTTGTCGTACTGCTTCTTCTGCACCAACTTGTTGGCGTCTGATTGTTCGCGCAGGATCTTCCACACCACTGCCAGATGGAGAGGCAGTTCCGATGCGTAGTCGTCGATGTCAAAAGCGTATTTCTTCGCCGGAACTGAGAAAGGCGACTCCAACGGAAACGCGTTGTGTCTTCCGAACAGCGCGTAGAAGGGTGGAAATCCAGTGCGTGCTTGGCAGGAAGCGTTGTAGCCAGCCATCACCAAGAAGATCAACCGATCCCAGTCGTCTCCACTGGCGTTGCAGCTCTTGCTGGCCATCGCGATCATGGTGCGATTCGTTCTTTCTGACTGGCCATCTCCTTGTGGGTGAAAGGTAGTGGTGAACACTTGTTCCACACCCAAGTGCTGACAAAAGGTCTTCATCAGATTAGAGGTGAACTGCACGCCTTGGTCTGACAGGATGCGGTCTGGAATGCCGAACTGGATCACATGCTCCAGGATCACCGTCACAACTGACACTGCCGTCTGATCTTGCATGGGTGCTCCACAAACGAAACCAGTGCACATGTCTGTGGCGAACAACGCGTAGCGATTGCCCCTTCTGCTCAGCGGCATGCTGACGATGTCCATCGCAATCATCTGGAAGGGTCTTTCAGGCGTGGGGATGTACTTCAGGTATGGTCGAATCGGTTTGCCATGGCCCTGACGAAGGGCACAGACGATACACGAGTCGATGAACCGCTCCACGTCTGCTCGCATGTTCGGCCAAAAGAAGTGTTCCATCAGCTTCGCCCACAGCTTCACCTTGCCTTGATGGCCTCCAAGCGGATGACAATGGAGACTCAGCAGCAGATCATTGCGCGCCAGGTCTGGTACGTACACGCGCAGGCGATGGTCTTTCTTGTCCCCAAAGTACAGCAACCCCTCCACCAAGTGGAACTTGTCGTACATGTGGACCAACCATCTGGATAGTGCTTCGTCTTCTGGCAACTCATCTTTCTCCAGAAACTTGATGATGAGCACCACTCTTGGATCTTTCTGCTGCAGCTGTCTACAGAAGTCCATGTGAGATTCCAAATCATCTTCACCTTCTGGACAGGCAAAGCGAACCGTCTCAAAGCTGCGTGACAAGGCGTCTGCTGCCTTGTTTCCACTTCCAGGTCGGTGCAGGATGGCGCTGATGCCGAAATCCTGGATGCGAAGCTTCCATCTTGCGATGCGCTTGTTGGGCAGAGGTGCGTCACTCGTCAGCCAGTCTCGGACATTGGTAGAGTCTGTAAACACCACTATTTGACATCCGTGGACGTAGGTCTCGAATTTCTTCAGTGCGAAAAGAAGCGCCATCAGCTCTTGCTCCGATGAATGGTAGTTCAGCTCAGCTCCCTGGAGAGTCCTTGAAGCGTAGGCGATGGGATGCAACTCCCATCCAGGCTGAGCACGATGGAGTGGAGAAGTGAAGGTCATCTTGCCCCACACCACAGAATCTCCCGCCTCTCCAAAAGAAGACGCGGGCGAGGCCGTGTTGTGCTGCAAGCCTTCTCCAGAGCTGGTCGCGATGGCGTCTCCTGATGCTGCTGTTCGCACGTATTGGGAGAGCACGGCTCCCAATCCAGTACCTGAAGCGTCTGTCTCGATCACGAAGGGCTGCGTCTGATCTGGATAAGCAAGGACGGGCGGATGCGTCATGGCTTCTTTCAGGCCCATGAAACTGTCCTCCATCTCCTGCGTCCAGGTGATGACGTCTGGCTGATCCTTGGTCCTGGTGGCGTTGTACAGGGGTCTGGCGATGTGGCCGAAGTCCTTGCAGAAACGTCGGTAGTAGCTGCACAGGCCTAAAAAAGACTTGATGGCCGTAATGCTGGTAGGTCTTGGAAATTCAGTGATGGCGCGCAGCTTGTCCGGGTCTGCCTTCAGTCCATCTCTCGTCAGGATGAATCCCAAGTACGTCACTTCACCACGGAAGAAGCAGCACTTCTTCGGATGCATGGTCAGCCCTGCCCTCTTGAGACGAATGAACAGGTCTTCCAGAATAGTCAAGTGTTCATCCAGAGTTGCAGTTGCCACCAAGATGTCGTCGATGTAAGCCGACACTTTCCCAGGGCCATATTTCAGATCCATTCCAGCCAACACTTGATTCACCAGTCTCTGGAAGGTGGCTGGAGCATTGCACAAGCCGAACGGCATGCGTCTGAATTCCCATAGGCCCATGGGTGTGATGAATGCTGTCATCGCTTGCGAGTCTGGGTCCATTCGGATCTGATAGTAGCCGCTTCTCAGATCAATACTGGAGAAGTAGCGCGCTCCAGTAGCTCCAGCTGTGTCCAGCAGCGACATCGTGTGCGGTAAGGGCCAGCAATCTCTGCGCGTCTGCAAATTGAGTCTAGAATAGTCTATGCAGATTCTCATCTCTCCAGTGCCTTTCTTCCTCACGATGACAATGGGGGCTGCATAGCTGCTCTGCGATGGCACGATGATTCCAGCAGCCAGCAGTTGCTGGATCTTCTTGGACAGCTCCTCCATGTCTGTGTAGGGCACCCGTCTGGCCTTCTGAGCAGGAGGTGGGGCGCCTCCAGTGTCGATGGAGTGCTGGACGCCCACGGCTTCACCCAATTCTTCCTCCTTCAAGGCGAAAGCTGAGTGATGACGCATCAGGAGTACCAACGCCTTCCACTTTTCATCTGAGCTGAGGCACCATTGCTCCACTTGCAACAAGTCTTGCAGCTGGTTCCTTCTCTCTTCAGTCAGTGGACGGCTCAGGACCTGACGGATCGACTCCTCCAACTGCTCACTGGTTGGTCTCTGGGCCACAGGATACTCGAACTCCTGGAGAGGATGCAGAGTACCCAGCAGGAGGCTGGGTACCACGTCAGCAGGGATGATGCCGACGCTGGAAGCAATCATGCTGATCTTGGGAGCTTCCATTGCTGGAACCGTCACTATAGCTGGTTCGATTTCGATGCCTCTCGCTGCCAGCTGATTGTCAGGGACGAAAACAAAACTTCTGTCAACTGGAGCGACTCGTCTGAGGTCAACAGGTTCTGCTGGATCTTCGGATTGCTGCACGACGGCCGGCACCAGATGGGGCCGTTCCGTGGCAAGACTCATCCGATCCTTGCAGGCGGCTTGTACTTGCAGCATTCGGAGACTGATCTCTTCTCGGGCGAGAGAGATGTGGGCCTGGGGTGGCATGGCCACTGATGCTTTGGCGGCAAATGCACTCTGTCTGTAGGTTCTGATGGCCGGATGCGCAGTTGTCACTCGTACAGTCATGTTGGCCTGGTAGTTGGGCGGCTTCAGCGCTGGGGCATATCGGAAAAGCCGAATGCCGTCTGGTGCTGTCATCTCGAATCCTAGAGCGATGAGAGCTGAATTCCCCAATAGGAGACGAGTTCCGGCTCGCGGATGTTCGTCTATCAGGCAGCGCACTTCCGTGTGGGGATTCCCATTGCGGTACATGATGGGAAGTCTCACTTCAAACTGGTAGTAAGTTTCACCCACTGGACCTGCGATGCCGGTGACTCTTCCAGTGAAAGCCTGGGTGCGGCCATTGAGTTCCCGCTCTGCCATGTATCCACCACGCACCAGGTCTGAGACGAATGCCCTGCTAACGAGCGTCACGTTAGCTCCAGTGTCCAGCACGGCTTCTTCTTCCATTCCTGCCACGTCCATCACAGCCACCAAAGTTGGGCCGCGATCTGGAGCTACCGTAGCTGGAGGATAGACGATGGGCAGCTCCCCTTGTGGCGTGTTGAGAAGCACGTAGCCGGGACCCATTGGAGGCGGGGGTCCATCCACGTACACGGTGGTCGACGTGTACCGGTGCATCACCCATTCGTCGTCAGATGCGTCTGAAGATCTTTGTTCTTCAGTCAGGATGGACACTCGGTCGTCTCGGTCTTCTGAGGGCTGATGGTCTCCAGTGCGTCGAGCTGTCTGATCGCGCTGGTTATTGCGGCCACACTGGTTGGCAAAGTGGCCAGGCTTGTGGCAGAGGAAACAGTTGCCTTCATTCCAGTCTTTCTCTTCCTGGGGGTCTCTGCTCCGGCTTCGCCGATTCGGACTGTCGCGTCTGCCTGAAGGTGAGCGATATTGCCGTCCTGGGCCACTACGGTCGTTACGGTCACTGCGGTCACTGCGGTCTCTACTCGTGGGCCGTCCGCGCCGCCTAGAGAGTGGTGACCCTACAGCCGAAGCTGTCGGTTCCCCTCTCTCTTCAGCCGCTCGGACTGCTTGCGAGGTTGGCCGCGGACTCCTGTACGGTGATCGAGCTCGTCCTCTGCTTCGACTGCGTTCGCGGTAGTTGTTGTTGGAGTAGTAGTTGTCCGAACGAGAGGGGCGTCGCAAATCGCCCCCTTCTGAAGCTTCCCACCCCGAGAGGATGCCCTGCAGCTCTGTCAGTGTCTTCACATGACGATAGTCTTGCAAAGCCTTCTTTCTCCATCTTTCAGGAAGGAGCCACAGAAGTCTATCGTACCCGCTGGTTTCCCTGTCCCATCTGGAGGCGTCTGGTCTAGCTCGCAAGGCGGCGGCACGAATTCTCTGGGCCAGGCTGAAGATGGACTCGTCAGGTTCCCATTTCAGCATGTGCCACTCGCTCGCTGCTGTTGAATATTCACTGGAGCCAACAGC
The DNA here is from genome assembly GCA_030247985.1 of Epsilonema sp. ZAB3_2. Taxonomy (NCBI): domain Eukaryota; kingdom Metazoa; phylum Nematoda; class Chromadorea; order Desmodorida; family Epsilonematidae; genus Epsilonema; species Epsilonema sp. ZAB3_2. Next base: position 7,151 of record JASAMW010002839.1, read on the forward strand.
GAGGCGCAGCAAACAGTCTCTCATTTCTTCGTACGGGATGTAGTTGTTCTCCGCGTACTTGGTGGCATACAGTCGTCTGATGGAGCCACCGAGAAACTTGCCAAGCTGTTTGACCCAAAGCGCTTCAGTGGGCCAGTGGTATGCTGCGAATTCTTCGTACAGGGAGAAGAAGTACATCACCTCAATGATGGACTTGTTCTCATCGTCCCATACGTCTGGCTTGCAGAGCTTGTAGCGTTGTTGGGTGTCCGTGCGCTGGTCGTCCGGCGGTCCTCCAGTGGCCCCTCCGGGTGGAACGCTAGGCGGTCCCCCCGGTGGTCCCCCTGGTGGTCCTCCAAACGACCCGCCAGATGGCCCTGGTGGGCCTCCTGGTGGTCCTCCAGGTGGGCCGAACTGACCCTGCACCGGAGGTGGACCTCCCCAATTCCCATTGGACTGATGCTGAGAGGCTGCTGGGGGCGGTGGTGCCCCTGGTCCAGATGGTGGCCATCCCCCTCCTCCTCCAGGAGGTGGCGGGCCCCCAGATGGACCTGTGCCTCCCATGGAAACGTTGCTCATGCCGGCGGTGAGATTCTGCATCTGCCAGGCGGAATTCTGCTGCGCCGTGGAATACGGCGTCTGAGGCAGCGATGGGCCAGCCGGAGCTGGCGAATTCCGCTGGATGTGGAGTGGCAGAGGTGGCATGCCTTGGATGATATTCGGCTGAGCTGGAGTCTGAGCCTGGATGCTCATCGTCGCGTCATCAGTGCGAATCGCCATCATCTTCGTCATCTGGAGATGGTCAAAGACGATGGGCGCCAACCCCAAACTTCGTCGCTGGTGATTACAAATGGCGATGGCCTCTTCAGATGTGGGACCTGGATCGGCGTTGCTCCTGACCCCTGGAATGTTGGTCAGGTCCACTGGCCTCGGCTGGTAGCTGGTGGATGCCACTGTTGATGGTTGAAAGTGGACAGCTGGAGGCTGAATGGAGATAGCTGGAGGGACTCTGGTCGCAGCTGACTGCACCGTCTTGAGTCTCCGGGCAGTGTTCAATTCGGCTGCGACATATGGTGAGTAGTCTGTGGCGTCATCAGTGGTGATAGGTGGCCCCACAAATTGCGTCACAAACCGCTGCTGGTCTTGCAGGTGTTGACGAACTGCAGTGGCATTGTTCTGAAGCCACTGCATGGCCTCCGGATCTCCAATCTTGGCCTTCTCCAAACATTCCACCACTTTCAGGCCATCCGTCTGATCTGGTCCAACTGAACTGTGAGGCGATGTGGTGCCGGCGCTATCCCCCAGGTTGTACTGCAGCTGCACCCGCTGCCCGTCTTGCGACAAGGCATCGGTTTCGGCCGCATTACCCCCCGGCGAATTGTTGGCCGGCGCACCAGATGCTGATGATGAAGTGGGTTGGTGCTGCGATACTGATGGTGTGCCTCGAAACTGCTCTCTGGCTCCTTGCCAAAGATTCTGATCAGTGCTGACAAGCGGTAAAGAAACACCTGAACTAGAAACAGGGTTAAACAATGATGGGGAAAAAACAGTGCTAGTAGGTGGTGGCGCAGTTGAGCCGCGCGTCCCCACTGGAGTTCTACGCACAAATTGCGTTCCAGTGAAGGGCGTGGGGCCCAAACCACCAAACATTGCTGAAGTTCCTGGGTAGGGGTTAGTAGTCGTCAAAGGGGCAGAAACTTGTGAGACCGTAACGGTAGACGACATTGTGCTGATTCCCCACTCCGATCCCTGGAGAATTGACCGTCAAGGGGTGATGGCGTTTCACAGCTCCACGTTCTTTTGATCACTGCACCGATCCGGTTGCGAGTGTCTAGTCCAACCACAGCGTGGATGCGAAGGTGGTTCCAGTAGACGATTCTGACTACGTTGACGTCCACGTAGCTCCACTACAGCAAGCGTCCAAACTCACGGTCACGGCAAGCCTCACAATCTCGCCGCAGACTTCCAAATGTAAAGTTCCCCCTCACACGTATGAGGTGGACCTCTACTTCTAGAACCCTGCGACACGACTGGAGTCCAGAGGCGGCGAGTGAACGTCAGTTCTTTCGGCTATCCGGCACGGCACGGCGCTGAGGGAAGGAATCCGTCTATGCCCCGTTCCCACGCAAGACACGTCTGATGTCGACTATGCAGCACGACGGTTGGAACGTATGAGTGATCTCTGGAACGCTACGACTGGCTCGCGCTCATCACCAGGCCGCAGCTCTTCAATGGCGGTGTCAGTCGAGGAATACGAAGGTAAAAGAAATCATACGCACGTATATAAAAGATACCGCAGTATGTACAGGGTTACGGTAGGTTATTATTCCGTCTGTAGGCACGTAGCATAAATATTGCACCGTCCGACAGAGTGACGGGCAGACAACTGAAGGAGCAGAGCAGGCCGAGACACGAAACAAAACAAGACTGATATTCATCACGTAGCACCGGCCTTTTATTATACGTATCACTCTCTGCTGATTGGTTGTCTTCTCGTCTGCGACTGCTGCGACTTTGCAATGTTCGTCTGTTGCATTTGCATTGCATGCCGTGTCTTCTTTTGCAGGCTCCGACGTCTGAGAAATCCAGATTTCTACACCCTACAACATGACACCTACTACGTATCTAGCACTAGTTACCTTTGCATACTTCTGTAAGTCATGGATATGACTGCAGTTACTGCAAAAGCTAATATATGCCACTACACCACAAACTTGCACCAAAATCGACATGCCCTTTGCTTTGCGCATGGCCAAATGTATGTAGAAAAAAATTACTATCGAAAATCGATATTTTTTACTTGATTATTCGATACCGATACCGATATCGATAGTAGGAGCAAGAAGAAAATTCGATACGATACCAATACCGATAGTACAAGGAAAGCAATTTTCGATACCGATATCGATACCGATAGTTCAAAAAATGCTCGATACTATCGATTTTCGATACTGATACTGATATATCGTCGCATCTCTAGTCAAAAGTACGTGTTTTAGGGCATAATCGCGGTCAAAACAGGGTTATTCTAGTACAAGACATGCTCAGCTAAGCTTATAGGCATGGTAGCATGGTGTAGGAGTAGCTATAGCTAAAAAGGCATGAGCATATGGTGTAGGCATAAGCTTTTAGCTTATGACCAGCTTACATAGGTACCTTCCAGTACATGGGGGGTTATGCACCAGGGGGATATACACTGGGCAAAATTTATGTTTTGCCAATGGGGGTTATACACTGGGGGGATATATAATGGGGGATATACACCCAAAAATATGGTACCATAATACGGTTATGGCACGTTCACCAGACATCCGTAAATCCGTCTGTCCGTCCGTTCATCAATCCGTAAAACGTATCTAGGAGTACACGGTTGTTTGCGGTGTGCCATGTACTCCAAGATACGTCCGTTACGGATTTGACGGACGAACGTGACGGACGCCTGGTGAACGCGTCATTATTCTTCATTCGCTTCGGGACCAGGACGACGGAACACAAATTGGTGCTAAACATCTTCATGGGTCCGGGGTGGATTACTCGTTCTTGTTTCCTTCTCTTCTTCTTTTCACTTTTGTCTTGGGTGTGTTTCGTAGTTTTGAGCATATAAAAATTCGAAAGGGCTTATTGCCGCCCTGGTGCTTATAAACTTTCGAATAAGCCCTGGATCGACGCTGTAGCTGCAAAACTGAGCGAACGTAGTAGGTAGATAGAATATGTCCTCCTGGCGCTTATGTATTTTACGGTCATTTTGTTCGTTTGTTGAACAAACAAACTTTGTTCGGCCTATTCTTCCGTTTATTATCTCATCTCATGATGCTTCACAATCGCAAGCTGTCTGTTTGCGTTGCTGTTTTGTAGTGTCGTTTGCGTAAGCGACGAAGAGACATAGCATACGGAGGATGCAACGAGGTGGAGGTGGGGGAAGGGGGAGAGGCGATGCTTTTCCTCCACGTGGTCGAGGTCGAGGCCAACAACGTGGAAGAGGAGGAGGCAACGATAATCGCCAGTTCAGAAGAGGAGGCAATCGCGGTGGTCACGGTCGTGGACACAATAGCGATGAAAACAGAAGGTTTGGAAACACTTTCATTTCTTGCTGATGATTCGACGCAAGCTGTGCTTATTGCATACGTATAGTAGGTTACGTACGTACTGTGCGTATATTGCATATGTGTTCGTACGTACGTACGTACTCTAAATATAACACGTAATACAACAACCTGCGTACGTACATACAATAGGTGTGGTTGAAATAAGTGCGGTGCAGGTAGGTTGGGTTTTCGTGCCGCGTTCACAAGTGTAAATTTTTGCCGACGCTTTGCTTTGCCCTCATTCTCTTATGTTTGTTTCAACCAGACATCGGGTGTGGGGTTAGCTTGGGGTAGCCATGAACAAGTTTAAAAGCGCTACTGCAGCATTCACCCACTCCACCCCTAAATCCGTGCCGATGTCTGTTCAACCACACCTATTTTAGGCCGCCGGATGCTGCAAGAAATGGAAACAACGAGGTGGAGGGGGCTGCTGTGGGAAATGGCCAGCAACGTCAGAAGCGCTTTGTTCCCATGGCCAGAGAACAGTTGGAGCAGTTGGAGGCGAAGGTGGACTCGAAGGAGATGCCAGCAGTGGATTTGCTCAAGGAACTGACTTGCGGAGGAAGATTCTATGACAAAGTGAGTTTATTTTTATTGGAAAATTGCACGTCGCTCTATTTCTACTATGTTGTATACGTAGGCTGATCCACCATGCAGGTTTGCGTAACGCTGCAGGTCATCGTCGTATGAATGATGAAGATTGGAGGGTAGTACAGGGTAAATAGGACCAAGGATACGGTAATGTAATCAAGCTTTCCAGTTGGAAAAAGGGAGTAAATCGGGATGATCGTTTTGCCCAAAAATGATCCTGTATTCCTTTCAGCAGGCGTGTGCACGCGAACAGTAGGCCTATGTACCTATAGATCGTTTTTTCGACCGTACGAACGGACTGTTTCAGTTGAGGACGGTGGTGTATCACGAGGAGGCGCAGTCTCGTATGCTGAAGCTGCTGGTGAAGGCGCTGGAGTGTCGGACCAGCTCCTATCGCCAGCTGTGTCTGGAGCTGCTGCAGCGTGCCATGCAGTCTCCTTTCCTCCGTCAGTGCGCAAAGGTTCTACGTCGACGCGCCGACATTCATCTGCACGCTGTGGGTGTGGTCCTGAGCAACCAGTTCGCGCAAGATCTGCTCCACATGCTCAAGCTACTCACGGAACTGATGGACAAGTATCCCCAGTCTCTCTACGCCCACAACGTGGACGACGCCATCACACAGATGCAGACAGTATTGACGAAGCTGAAGGAGCTGCAGGTGCATTACGAAGAAGGAGACGGGGCAGCTGAGAGAAAAGAAGAGATGGAAACCACATCCAAGCGATTTCTGGCCGAATATGAGCAGTTTCTGGAGCGCCAGCGGCAAAAAATGGGCGATGAAGACGAGGAAGACGGCAAGAAAAAGCGACGGAGAATCAAAAGCCCCTTGACGGAGGAGACGGGGCAGCCGCCGGAGGATTTTCGAGAGCTCGACATCTACCCGACCACGGAGGAGATTTTCACCATTCAGAAGCCCTATCTGCGCAAGAACATTGTGAAAGGCCGCTACGAGGGAGGCACTGCTCACTATCTGGATGTTCAGTTTCGACTTCTTCGCGAAGATTACATCCATCCTCTCCGCAAGGGAATCAACGAATTTGGGACAGCCAAGGTTTGTGCTGTTGATAGATTTTGATGGATTGGCTTTCATTTTGTCGGATCTGGTTTCGTACGGTATGTAACATTCGCGATGGGACATGGACTTACTGGCCAATGGTAGTTCGGCAATGGGGGATACGGTCACTTGGTTGCCGGTCACTTCGTTGCGGTCATTTCGTTGCATGTATGCCAATGCATACAAGTCGTATTACGTAGTATGCATGTACTCGTGTAGAATAGGTGTACGTGAAAGCATGGAAAAAATCCGCATTTGTCTTTTTCTATATTTCGCAACACGACTTGAGTTAGTCTTAGTGGCCAGGGCCAGATTGACTATTGTATTGCAGGGAATGACGAGAAGCGGGGATGTGCGCGTGTACACGGGACTTCGCATCTCTCCGCCGGTGATCGATCAGCGTTCGGGCGAGTTGCGCTACACGCTGCAGGCGGAGGGAGAGAAGCATCTGAAGGTGTTCAGGCGGACCCGATGGGAGGTGACCAAGCGTCTGCTCTACGGCAGTCTCGTCTGTCTCTCCGCTGACGACTTCAAGTTAGATCTTTGCTTCGCCACCGTACTCAACAGAGAGCCGAGCAAACTGTACAAGGGAGAGCTGCACGTGTACTTCGAGCGTCCGCCTAGCCGGCTCACCTACAACAGCGTCGATTACTGCATGGCCGAGTCCACCGCCTACTTCGAAGCCTATCGACACGTTCTGGAATGCCTGAAGACCATCGATCAGGCAGCAATGCCCTTCGCCAGGTTACACATACATAAAACAAGGAGTTCTTTATCTTTATGTTCACATTTTCTCTTCCTCGCAAGTAGGAAACGTGGAATGTACATTTTTACTGGTCGTCGTGCAACCTTGCAGATACTTGGTGGAGTGCGATCCGCGAGTTGAAACCCCGCTTTACTTGCGAGCTCAGAACATGGTGGACTTCAGCTGCTTGTTGGAGAAAGAAAAGGGAAGGGCGGCGCCGTCTTGTCGACGCAATGTTTTCCAGCGGAACGCTTGGCCGACAAAGGAGCAGCTGCGGTTGGATCAGTCTCAGTACGAGGCTGTGCAACACGCGCTCACAAAGGTGCGTAACATACATACGTACGTACATATATTAACGTACTTTAAGCAGTACATCATACATACATACATACATACATACATACATACATACATACATACATACATACATACATACATACATACATACATGCATACATACATACATCATACATACATACATACATACATACATACATACATACATACATACATACATACATACATACATACCTATACAGTACATGCCATCCATACATACAATATGTGAGTGAGACACCATGTGTTGATCCGTCCAGGGAGATCTTCACTTCATTTTATGTTTTCAATGCAGGAGTTGGCCATCATCCAAGGGCCTCCCGGTACCGGAAAGACTCACATCGGCTGGCGCATTGCCAAGCTGCTGCTGAGCAATCAAGAGCTCTGGAATCCAGACGCCCGAACGCCGTTGCTGGTCGTTTGCTTCACCAATCACGCTCTGGATCAATTCCTGGAGGGCATCCTGACCTTTCTGGACACGGGCATGATTCGCGTAGGTTCTCGCTCGCAAAGCGAGAAGTTGGAGCCTTTCTCGCTGGCCAAAGTGCGTCAAGGCGTTCCGTTGAGTCGAGACGTCCGGCAGAAGCTGTGGGAGGTGTCTTCGGATTTGAGACAGAGCGAGTTCGAGCTTGCCAAGCTGAACGTCAAATGGAAGCTATTGCGGGTGGAGAACGAGGTGCCGAACTGGCAACTGATTCAAGAGGTCTTGTCGGAGGAGCAGAAAGACCAGTTCCAGAAACGTGTCCCACCGTATGCAGAGCTGCTGCAGGCGGACTTAGAGGGGCTGTGGCGCGACTGGATAAGCATAGACAGAGCGGCGGCGCGCGACACTTTTCGACCGGCCGTCATTCGCCAGCTGATGTGGGGAGGCTTGGGAGACGAGCTGCTCTGCAAGCACGTCCTCCACCTCTCCGGCAACAGAGGACTGAACGCAGCCCTTGTCTGGCTGCGAGAGAACGCGGCGCTAGTGTGGGGACAGGCTCTACCGCCGCCTGCGCGCGTGGTGCGGGAATGGCCGGCATTGGCGGATGTGAATCGTCTGCTGGATATGGGCTTCGAGGAAGGTCTGGTGGTGGAAGCGTTTCGCGCGACGCGCTCGCGAGGCATGCAGGACGCGTTGAACTACTTGCTGGAGACACTGGGAAGGCAGGAGGGAAATAATGGGCATGGAGCGGAGATGGCGGCGGCTGGGGGAGAAGGAGAAGCGGCGGAAGAGGAAGCGGTTGCAGGAGGAGGGGAGGAGGAGGAGAATGACGACATGGATGTGGCGCCGGAACGAGAAGAGCTAGAACTGGACGCCTTGTTCGACCAGACGGATCGAGCGAATAAGTTCGCCGACTTCGAAAAGGTACCGAATGTACTTTCATAGGTGTACATACAGATTACCTTAGAAGCTGTGGAAGAGTGGACAAGAACGGTATGAAGGAACTACATACGTACCTAATCCTTTGCCTGTTTTTCTAGCTTTTGGAAGGAGTGAGGCAGCAAATGTTTGTGGATCTTTCGCATCAAGCGCTGAAGGCGAAAGCAGAAGAAGCAGGCGAGGAAGTTGAAGCTGAAGGAGAAGGAGATGAGCAATGGCAGGAAGTTGGTGGCCGACGAAAGAAGAGGAAGGAGGAGCTTCAGGCTGCGACGGAACTGCGCACCAGCATCAGCAGAGTTCAGCCAATGACCGAAGCGCAGGCGCTGGCCGTAAGTCACATGATGTACATAGTATGTATCGCAAATGTATGGTACCACCCACACCCCCTCCATGTAGTCATGTCAAGGTTGTATGGCTAGCCACAAAGAAACCGAGGAAAATAAGCTTTGCAGATGGGGTTTCACCGCCATAGGGTGGACGGATTTGCCCCATGCTGCTACTACGTTACTGTACTCTATCGTAGGTGGCGCAGGACGTGTGGAACTTGGCGCTGACTCAACGCTGGCGTCTCTTCAAGTACTGGCGTCATCGTCTGCTTCTTCGGCTGCAAGAGGAGCTGAGAAAAGCGGGAGGAGAATACTGTCGCCTCAGCAGACTGATGAAAGAGGCTCGACAGCTCGGAGACGTGGAAGTTCTGCAGAAGGCCAAAGTCATCGGTAAAGTTCGAAGAGTACGCCCTATTGAGTACATAGTTTTGTTACCTTATACGTATCAGGCATCAGTATCTCGAAGCTGTATAACAGTTTCAGCTTGCGTTTATAGTAGGTATTGTGTGTAAAGTTAGAGCTGTTGATAGTGCAACCAGCTTCTAGTTTAGTGTTGAGCAAAAAGGTGAGGCGTAAGCAGAAGCAGGATCAGTAGTGTAGTGAGATAAGAAGAAAAGATCGCACGCCTACTGTCCTAGACAAAACATAATCATGTGCTATTGATGTACGCAAATTATGTATCTCCAACAAATATCGCTGAGTTCAGGACAATCAGCTAGTAGTAGTAGGGGCGGTGTACCTATGTGTGTACTGACATATGAGTCTACCTAGGCAAGAAACATACTGTACGTATGTATGTAGGTACCTACAATACGTACAGTCAAGACTACATAAGGGAAGAGAGACTATGCCAGCTCGTATTGGCTTCGTGTTACATGCTACGGCCGTTTTGGTCCCAATCGGGGGCCCGGGGCCCCCGATCGGGGGCCCCCGTAGATCGGCGTAAATTAGAGATAGGGGCCCCCGATTGGGGGCCCAGGGCCCCCGATCGGGGGCCCCTGTGTGAAAAGAAAGAAAGAAAAAGAAAACAAAAAGAAAAACATCTCTACTTTTGCATGCATTTTATAGGGGCCCCCGATTGGGACCAAAACGGCCGTAGCATGAAACACGAAGCCAATACTAGCTGGCATAGTCTCTCTTCCCTTATGTAGTCTTGGTACAGTATGTTTTCTGCCTAGTGCCTAGACTACCTATAGTCTGGCCAACAGGATTGGCACTCGGACTCAAGGTGCGTTGCGTAAAATAGATTCACAAATGCGGATTTCTGTCCACGCTTCGTGTACTCCTATTTAGCAGAAGTACATGCAAACTACGCAACTCGCCTTGAGTCCAAGTGCCAACTGCTATTGACCAGACTATAGTCTTTGACTGGCTTGTACGGTCTCCCTATATTTTCTAATAGGTATGACGACGACTGGGGCTGCTCGCTACCAGGGGGCGCTGCAGGCGGTGCGACCGCGCATCGTCATAATGGAGGAGGCGGCGGAAGTGTTGGAGGCGCATCTGGTGACGAGTCTGAGTGCCGGATGTCAACACGTCATCCTCATCGGAGATCATCAACAGCTGCGTCCCAGTCCCAGCGTCTACGAACTCGCCCAGCATTTCCATCTGGACATCAGCCTCTTTCAGGTACCTGTGTTATGCACCCTCCATGCAATATGTAGGGTACTGTGGGGTAAACTCGGTCATGTGGTAAAGTGGTATTAAACCCGGCCGCCTACGCTCCATTTCACTTGCTGTTTCAGCAAATGACGAACCAAATAATAGCTCGAGGAGAGTTCAAGGATTCTATTGATATCATAGTTGTCTCAATCGGTCGCTTGGTTGCTGAGATTATGCAGCCCTAAAACTTGAATGCCCGGGTTTGTTTACCCTATAGTACCCAAATTAGTAAGTGCGTAATTGGCCTGTATCGTGTACATACGTACAGTATCTAATTATTGCGCCCTGTTGCAGCGCCTTATCAACAACGACTTCGCATACAGTCAGCTGCAGCTGCAACATCGCATGCGGCCAGAGATCAGCAGAACGCTCATGCCTCACTTCTACGAGAACCTGAAAGATGATCAGTCAGTCATGAACATGGAGCATGTGATGGGCATGCAGAAGGATATCTTCTTCATCACTCACTCTTATCCGGAGGCCGAAGAAGGAGACACAAAGAGTCACAAGAACCTCTACGAAGGTGCTTTTGTATGTACGTACAGTACAAATGTATGTATACCTGCTCTGCTCTGTACCGGTACATAAATATAAATAAGAGGAGAAGATGTTTCGAAAGCCTCTTATTCTGGCCAGGAGAGAGTTCGCTGTGGGACTCAAGTCGTCCTGCGTAGTTTACATGTACTTTCTGCTAAATAGGAGTACACGAAGCGCGGACATAAAATCCGAATTTGTGAATCTCTATTTTACGCAGGACGACTTAGAGTCTCATAGCGAACTCCTACTGGCCAGACTATTGGTACATATGTCTTCTTCACTGTTTCAGCGGAGTACGCGTTGGCGATATGCGATTACCTGCTGAAGCAGGAGTACACGCCGGATCAGATCACCGTCCTGGTTACGTACAGCGGTCAGCTGTTCCAAGTGCGTCAAGAGATGAAGAAACGCAATTTCCAGGCCAAAGTACGGGTGACAGTGGTGGATAACTACCAGGGCGAAGAGAACGACATCATCATTCTATCGCTCGTCCGTAGCAACAACGGGGCGGGCAAGATCGGATTTCTGAAGGTGGCCAATCGCGTGTGCGTGGCCATGTCCAGGGCCAAACGCGGCTTCTACTGTCTGGCCAATCTGGATTTCTTGGCCGCCAACTGCGGAGGCGACGGACTCTGGAAGAATATACAGGATGCGTTGAAGCGAAACGAGTTCACCGGCTCTCAGCTGCCGATAGAGTGCGTCATGCATTCTAACAAGCGTCTGGTGAGCCAACCGTCTGATTTTAAGAAGCTGGCGCCGGAGGGCGGATGCGACTTGCCCTGTAACATCCGTATGGATTGCGGTCACACGTGCGAGAAGCCCTGTCACGCCTACGACATCAAGCACGCGCAGATGAAGTGCACGAAGCCATGCGAACGAAAATTTGCCTGCGGCCTACACGCTTGCAAGAAGCTGTGCTATCTGGAGTGCGGTCTATGCAAAGTGGTGGTGGATAAGAAGCTGCCTTGTGGTCACACGGGACGGGCCGCCTGTCACCTAGATCCGGCGAAAGTTCCCTGCGTGGAACCATGTCAAGTGGTGCTTGAATGCGGCCATCAGTGCGCCGAGCTCTGTTCCAGACGACATACGCTCAAGTGTGAACGGGAGGTGATGAAGCAGCTGCCTTGCGGTCACCCGGCTAAGGCTCCCTGCTGGAGTCCTCCTGCCGAAATCCGGTGCGCTCAACCAGTGAAGAAAACCTGGCTGGTGTGCGGTCACGAGGTGGAGGTGAAGTGCAGTATGAACGAACAGCAGGCACCTTGTCCGGCGCCGTGTGGCGTCCCGCTGGACTGCGAGCATCCGTGCCCGGGCACTTGCGGCGCCTGTCGCCGTGGACGCCTCCACGTTCGCTGCCAGCGGAAATGCGGCCGTACCCTGGTCTGCGGACACGAGTGCGGCTCCAAATGCAGCAACGTCTGTCCACCCTGTAGAAAGCCGTGCGAGACCAAATGCGCGCACAATCAGTGCGGCAGAGGAAGGAGCAACAAGGAAACCGCGGCAGGCGCTGGGCAACGTAGAAATGAGAAGCAGAAGAAGGGCAGACTGTGCGGTGAGCCGTGTCCGGCCTGTCTGGAGAAGTGCGAAGGCATGTGCAAGCACAAGGCATGCGAAAAGCGGTGCTGTACGCGTTGCGAAATAAAGGAACGCTGCTTGGAACCCTGTGGTCGACCTCTGCGCTGTCGACACAATCAACAGTTGGGTCGGGGAGCAGCAGAGACGGAGTATCATCGGTGTCTGGGAGTCTGCGGCGAGCTGTGTCTCAAGCTGTGTCGCGTTTGCGATGCTGAGAAGCCGGAGTACGTGGAAATGATGACGATTTGCTTCGGAAACGAGGACGAGGAAGACGCCAAGTTTTTGCGCTTACCGGATTGCGGACATACGGTGGAGGTGAGAGATATGGACGCATGGGTGGACAGCCAGTTCAACGCGGAGAAAGATACGACAACGTCGGGCAGCGTGGAGATTCGCGTTCTCCGATGTCCGAAGTGCAAAACGCCGCTGCGCACCAGTCGCCGATATGCGCAGGAGTTGAAGCAGCAGTTCCAGGATATCGAGGTGGCCAAGGAGAAGGTGCGAGGACGTCAGGAGAAGCAGTTGGCCAAAGAGCGAAAGAAGCTAGTGGCGGACTTGGAGAAGATAAGGAAGGCAGAGGAAGAAGGGAAGGAGCGAGATATCTGGAGCAAGAGCTATTTTTTGCTCATTATCAGTCATCTTCAGGAGGATGCAAAGGCTCCAAGCGACAGGGAGCTTAACGATCAGATATTGACAAGATTATGGAACATGGCCGGCTTGCTACAGAAGTTAGGCCAGTTGCAGACGAAAGAAACAAAGTTTTTTACGCCTGCCGAATTGAAACTGGTCAAGGGCAATGTGAAGGCGATTTTCGACGGGTTAGCGCAGGGAGCGGTGAGGTGGTCGAAGGTTGAAGATCTGAATCAGCTGCAGCAGTCAGAGTTGACGCAGATGGCGGCCTGGATCGATCAGCATCGAAACGACGCCTCCCAATATCAGATAACGCAGGCTCAAGCGGAGCTGAACCGACTCTTTCATCTGCTACAGTTCGCCAAGTTCCTGGGTGCCATGTGCACCGCTGGTCGAGATTTGACGGATGCGTGGATGCCAATGGCCACGGTTAGGTTGGAGCCGTATTTTTGGGTGAATAGCCTTGGGGCCGTCAAAAGTTGTTGGATTTGATGTGGTTGTATAGGCTATGTATGTATGTATGTACTGTACACACGATGTGTAGCATTGACTGCTTGCTTATTGTTTAGGATGTGGTGCATATGTTGAACGGGTCAGAGGGAATCAGTGGAGAGCGAGAAGAGAAGCTGCAGGGTGCGATCAAGAAACTGGTGGAGGGAAATCCGATCGGGTTGGCGCTCAGCGAAAACGAGAGAGTTGCAATAATCAGTGCCATGGGAATGGGACAGGGTCACTGGTTTAAGTGTCCTTTCGGTGAGTGAGTGACCACTACCAATCTAGTTCGCAATGTAACTGAAGTCGTATTGCGTAGTTTGCGTGTACTCCTGCAGAATAGAAGTGTATGAGGCACGGAGAAATATCCGCTTATGTCTCTCTATTTTACACATCTCGACTTGAGTTTTACGACGGACCCTCAGCTGGCCAGACTAGTATTAAACGTACTACGTACCATGTACATATGTGCATACTTTATTATGCTATAATTACTTAGTACACACTTTTGCAAGCGATAACTTGACATGCCTTTTCATTTTAGGCCATATCTACGCAATAGGGGAATGCGGTGGTGCCGTGCAGAGGGCAGAATGTCCTGACTGCAGAAATGCGGGTCGAAAGGGCGTGACGATCGGTGGCGGACAACATCGGCTGACGGAAGGCAATGCGTTGGCACCAGAAATGGACCGTGCGGCACGTCCGGCTTGGCCCGGAACTGGAATGGGCTAATAAAGGGCGCGCAATCGAATATCAGCTATCAGTGGTACTATGTTTGTCAATTGATGCATCAAACAAAGCTTATTGCCAGGCCTACACGCTCTTGCTCATCTTATGTATTGTGACGTGCCGCGTTCCGTATGGCGATAGCCGGGCCCCGAAAAGGGGGGGGGGGAGAGAAATAGGATCGAACCCGCTACCCTCGGACACAGCTGCGGACTTAGGCACCCTACCAGGGACCGGTCCGGGGACTTTTGGCTAAACTCGCCTTACATACCTAGAACTAGTGTACGTACATTACTGGCCTCGGACGCTATTGCCATACGTACGCAGTACGACAGTATTTAGTAATCTACGTACGTACGTAGTATGTCGAGCGTGATAGTCTCTTCTTCCGCCATGCGATACTTACAGTATTGTACAGTTTACATACTAATCTTCAGTCTCCATAATAACGAGCGATTCGAAGGTGCAGAGAAGCGTGGCGACTTGAGTTGAGTCAGTGTTTGTTGATGCTTATCACATGCTTGCATTAAGCCCATGAAGCCAAAGGTTACTACGACTAGTAGTATCTTATGCTAATACAGGGTGTCCCACGTAACCCTCCCTAACGACCCAGCCAACTTCCATATTACAGCAGATATCAAGCTGAAATTTTGTCCCCAGAAACCCAAGAATATGCCACTTTGTGGCAAAATTGAGCCAGATAGGTCAAGCAGGGATGAAATTACGAGCTTGCAAAGTTGCGACCACGTTTTTCAACATTTTGTAATCAGTACTGTATTTAGTGAGCTCGACAGCCCCTTGAGGGCAGTTATGAGCTGCATTTCGCCTGTACTTTTCATTCCCTTTGTGTTCTCGACAATACTAGTAATGACGCTCAGGTAATGACGCTCAGTAATGGCGTTCAGCCATTGTTGTGCCATCGTATTGGCATGTTGGATGAGCTGCTTGACCATGCTGAGCAGAAGATTCTAATCTCAAAACCACGCGCAGTTTGCCACATAGTATGCCATATTCTTGGGTTTCTGGGGACAAAATTTCAGCTTCATATCTACTGTAGTACAGAAGTTATAAGGCTGGATCGTCAGGGGGGGGGGGGGGGGGGTTACGTGGGACACCCTGTAGAAGCCATTTTTGTGAGTCGTCTGAATTACACAGTAGTACGCATACATAAAACATTCTCTCTCATTCAGATTTCAGACCACGTTTTTCTCCCCGCGGTATCCTGACGAACTGTAGTTCACTCCGCGGTCATTGGAGGAATTGTAGATAAAAGTGGTCGTTTCCGTGGGGCTACCGGTACCCAGACCTAACCGTCCATCTTCCCTCTCCTGATGCCCCAATATCGCAGCATGCCCATCTTCTTCATAACCATAAAACAAAAATCTACGGTGATCTTTTCTGTCCATTGCCGGACTCTGCTGAGGACTGGAATGCGCCGAAAGATTGCCCACTCTCCGCTCGTCATCCGGCGTGCTAGGGGAACATGGGGCTAGCTATCCATCCACCACCGAGCCAGTCAGTAATCAAGGACCAACTGACCCCACCTCAAACATATTTTGTGTACAGCAGAAGAATGTCAGAAAAAGCCGCACTTCTCACCGAATTCAGCATGAATTTGGCGGAAAGGTATGGGCAGGGACAGAATTTGCTCCCCAATTTTGTACATACGCAGGTTATGTTTGAATGTACCTACATAATGCAGCCCCAGGTCCCCCGTAATGCCCAACTGTTTCTGAAGAATTGTTTGGCGTAGCTTATCCTTCAGGCCAGGCACAATAGCCAGCTTTTGCTCCAAGCCTACGTGCCTTCGAAAGTACAGACTAAGCTGGCACACAGCGCACATTTGCAGAATGAGAAAGGAGAAAGCGCCGGCGAAGAAAGAATAGCCTGTAACAAAATCCAATTATACCGTAATTTTGCCGGACGTGGTGTGCAGCCATATCTCCAGGCCCAAACAATAATATTGAGGGGTGTCCGTCCATGCGGCTATGGAACCCATTGTAGGGACAGTGAACCGTTGGGGGATGCACTTTGGGGATACATGTTTGGGGGAGGGTGTGGTCGGTACGTCTACTTGGGACATATTCGTAAAAAAAGGTTTGCAGACGCTTGTCGGCCTATAACATTACCATATGCGAATTTGTATTTCGAGGGCTCTCCGTCGTGCTTGGGTTTGAGACGAGGTGCCATCTCTTGGTCAACCACGCAGATATACTTCAGGATCCCGATCGCCGTACACAGTCCTTCACATCGAAAGTAAACACAAAGACAAATACGTATGCAAATAAGAAGCGTCGTACAAACAAACACTTTGCTAGAAATATAGCGCATACAATCAGGGACCTTCATCTCTCTCTCACCTCCGGATATGTACAAAATGCCACTGAACAACGTGCCCCTGTCCTTTCTGCAAAAGCCTTCAGCGCTCAGCACAGTGGCTATGATAATAATGACAAGGCTGAACATTTGCACAACCGCAACCAACTGAATCCCGGCTAAGAAAAGCAATGACATGTTTCAAGTGGTCGTTTTAGCTGTGAATTGAACGAATGTGAAATCTAAACCGCAAGGAAGTGATGGCGTGATGCTGTTTCTTACTCATAATGGAAACGGTAGTGCTGCTAATTGATTCCATCTCCAAATTGAGCGTGAGAAAGCTATTTTTCATGCAAATAACATCAAATTCGGTAGACGCTAAAAACAAGAATATAACCTATAATCTTCACGTAGGCCTACATAGTATGGTGTACGTATGTCTTATGTGATGGTATGATCGATGCACATAGGTAAGCATAACAAAGTCATATTCTTTTCTTTCTCACATTCGAAGTACAGTTTGTCCTCTATGGTCAGCGTTTCGTTGGGCGGAATGAAACGACGTCGACACATGCGCCAGAAACCAGAGTTGTATTCGAATTGAACTTCCTGGAAAAATGTATAAAAAAGTGGAGGCCCATGAACGTACTGTATAATCTGCTGCAGAAAGGAGGCTAGTCTCATGTAAGGATTAGTTATTAGTAGTGCAGTGCAGGTAATTCGGGCCATGCCATCTTTCTTCATTTCGAAGGGAAGAAATCGGAACCGTAGCATAAGCATTTGATTCCACGTTCTTCAAGTTGACAAATTTTGTGCCTGCCTGCCTCAAAACACTGGAGATTGGTTGGGGTGGCCCAAAATTTTCCGAATTACATACGTACGTACTTACACCATCCCGCACTGATATTGCAATCACCTTATTGGCTGTATTGAGGTCGAAAGGACAACTCTGCTCTTATGGAGCAAGGCGAATAGACGCTGGCGATACCTTTTTCTCGCCTGTTTCTCTGTCCGTCCTGTTCACCAGCCTCGGTTCCACAGTGGTCAGCCAGTATTCCGTGCTCATGGACATCAGCTGCATCATCACTGCCAGTGAACCCATCGTCATACTGAATGTGACGACGGTGAAATCCGTGATGCAACGCATCTCGATCAGGGCTCGAGACACTCGTCGTTTGAGACTGCCGCCATCACCCCCTATGTACACGTACAGTACAGTACATCAATGATCAAGGTACGCACGATACGGAACAGGCATTTCCGTTCCAGTATAAGCTGGAAAGTTCACTAACATTCCATTCAGTAGCTGAGTTACTGTAACCAGATCCAGCCACTGTAACTGTTTTATAAATATTCCAATAACATCTTCAGTCACCTTGTCCGCCCATGTCCACAGGTTCATTGTCGTCATCTTTGTGGCTATTTCCTCTGTGCAATTGGTCAGCAGATGGTCCGATCTGGCGACTGTCATCGGTCTTGTGGTGCAGCTGCTGCTTCAATAAAAGATCAACTTTTCTGTGATGACGGTAAATAATGTCGTCAACTACTGGGTCCATTGTATTTTTTTAGGTTTAGTGCAAGTAAGTGGGAAAGAGGGTAACTCGGGATAGTTCGGTTTTCCACCTCATGAAACTTTCGAAAGTAAAATAGGTATTTGAGCTTGAATATTTGGTGGAAATAGCCTATTTATCCCAGCCTACGTACTACACCAAAGGTGAGCAATATATTTTGGGACCGAAGGGGGCGCGATTACTACCCTCAGACCCGAATTTCCCTGCACTAATCCGCTCTTGATATAACACCCATAAAAGATCTTACGGTAATCAACCACCACGTGTACAATACAGCAACTAATAAAAAAAATGATGAAGCGAACTAACCATGGCTGAATGAATAGCTCAATATTACAATTTTTGACCCAATCAGCGTAGGAGGAATACAGTACAGTCTTTTTTCCACAAGTCCAAAAAAGCCCTTATTTTTAAGCCCTCAAATAATCGAAATAAGCGCAACAAGAAATTTCATTCCGTTATCGTTCACTTCATACACATGGATGCCGCCCTCAGCCAGGCTTAGATGTATTTTTGTCACGGGCGTGGTTCACATCGCGTGCGGAACTAAGTGAGTGTACGTACAGTAACCTACGTATATGTATGTAGCTGGGAAAGTGAGATATCTGGTTTCGCTGCTAATGCAATTAGATGTTCCAAACCCGAGTCCCACCGGAAAGCCCCATTTCATTCAAAGACAGCTTTATCACAGGCGCAATAGGAGAAAGTGGGCTGTCGGGTGGTGTGGGGTAGATATACGACCAGTATGAATAGGGTAGACAAAGACAGAAAGAAAGAAGTAGCCTATTTTTTACTTGATCATTTTTACATGTAAATTATACTATACAGTTAAAAAAGTAGACGGCGATGTTTTCGTCAAAATTAGCCCACGCTAACCTATCATGAGCTTCGGAATTCAAAATTAATTTTCTCCGCCCCACTTACACCCGGCCATTGCATGTTCATGCCATTGCACTCATATATGCACGTGCTACAAAGCGCAACAACAGCCAACAAAACATGATCAAAATTTTATGGTCAAACATTCAGAAAAATTACTGATGGCCCACTAGCTACATAAGCACATATAGTTAAAGGCACTGTACCTATCAAAGAAAACCAGCGTTTGACTCCCACTATGAAACAAACTACTATACACTACATGTACGTAATGTACAAAACGGTTTGCACCACATGTTTACTGTTCGTAAATGTGTACATATGGAGTCACTGGGTACATTTCTAAGGAAAGGACGTACGTACTCTACAGGTCCGTAGGTACGTACGTACTCTATATTACGTGTATAACGTACCGTACGCTACATGCCGCGTTCAGATGAGAGACGTACCCGTCCGTACGTCCGACGTACCAAAAAGTCCGTGGTTGTCCATGCATTAACGTCGGACGTACGGAACGTACGTACGTCTCTAATCTGAACGCGGAACCATATGTACCGGTACGGTACCGTATGAATGTATCATCACAGACAATCAGCTGAGGTGACATAGAGTACAGTAGACCGCCAGTAGGCTCAAAATAACAATAACAAACATCTCATAACAAAGCCGCTCCAGCAAACATATGTTTCAACTAGCCTATATCAAACCTAAGGCATATGAACTGTACGTACGTACGTACGGTAAAACATGCATGCATTGAAGCACGTGAGCAAATAAAACGGCTTTGAATGCTTGGCGGTTACCAATCACAGGGCGTAAAGAACTTGCACACGATTTTTCCTCCACAAAAGGGGGAAAGAAGGCGCACTGAGTCTCAAATAAACTCGATGCCTTCAAACTTATAGCTTCCATCTAGTTGGGTGTCTTCCAGTAGAATGCCGCCATCCTGCCTCACGTCAAAAACCATGAGATAAGAGCGGATTGTTCCGCGGTCTTCCTCTGACTTCAGGGCCACAATCAGATTATCCTCAGTCCCTTAACAGCAACCGAAAAAATACTACGCAGTACTAGTTCTAGTCCCCATGTACGTACGTACAATATGTATTCATTCATAGTACAGTACGTACTACTCATACTCAGCACACAGATGAGCATGAAGAGCATGCACACTTTTTTTCAGCACTACTCTACCGAACGTCTCTTTCCACAGAATCTGTAAAGCACTGTGCGTATGCATGTATTCAATGCAATAATAGAGGTACATACACGCACACGTACGATAGAAGGAAAGTTTACGTACTAAATGAACTCTTGCCGATGGCAAAGAAGGAAGATGGAGCCCTAAACTTGCGCATGCGCACTAACTGAATGCTGCCACACGTATTCGGACAGACTAGAACAAGTAAATACGTACATGATTAGTGTAGGTGCATCCATTTTGCATAGCATGACAACACAAGCTCGAGACAAATAAATTGGGCCGTCTAATTTCGACTAATGACAAACACATATACAGGGTGTATCAGAATAAACTCACCGGGTGTTTGTGCCTCCCATTCCTTAACGGAGCATTCGATTTCAGTACACTCTTTTGTATTTTTTAGCTAAGGCTTCAACGTTTATGCAAAAATTTCAGCCCCCTAGTCCCTCTACCAAGGAAGTTATGAAGGCTCAAACTTTCGGACACAGAAATGTACGTTTTTTTTCACTATGGGAGAAAAACCTGGGATTAAGGACAAAGTTTGCATTCCACAGCTGAGTTTTCAATTTTTCTTCATAATACCGCAGTAGATTTGATTCTGCCGCATCCTGCGTAGGATATTGAACATGTTTTGAAAATGTATTAGCTTTGGGATGGTAGAATATGCTCTCCATTGCGGTAAAATAGTAGGCAAATCCTCGATTTCTGAGGTCAGCCTTCTTGAGCTATTTTGAGCCGCTTCCTGTTGGCCTAGAAAGTTGAAATTTTGCCAGCACAAACATTGAAGCCTTGGCTACATACTGCAAAAGACCGCAGTGAAAAATGACTCTCCGTTGTGGAGTTATACGCACAAACATCCGGTGAGTTTATTCTGATACACCCTATACAGTACATACCTGGAATAAACTGAAATGCTGAGAAACCGCGAGTCAACATCAAATCGCCGACGCGTCGAACCTGTATCGAGTCGAAATTCTCATCAGCCACCAGCATGTAGTTCGAGCCTGTAAAAACACGAAAGTGTGAGGTGCAGGAATAAATAGGCACTAGTATCTTAAAAATAATTTTATATTTTAATTCAAATGAATAAAAATGATTGATTTTCAATCATTTTTATTTCATTTAATATTTTATTTAAAGTCAGCGTAAGGGCGTTTATTTTATCTAAATTCTGTACATTTTAGATAAATCATTTAAATGAAAATTTAAATAAAATATAAAATGATTCGGGCAATATTGAAGTAATTGGAGCCTATACTCGTGATATTTCTCATCCTTTTTTGTTGATTCTTGTCATTATTGCATAAAAACAAAAAATTTCAATGACTATCTGTGACAGTAAAGCCCTGTTTTGGATCTTTTGTTCATAGTTTCTCAATTCTGACTGGAAAAAATGGTCCGACAAAAATCATTTTATATTCAAATTAAACTCATTTTAATGACTGTTTTTCCCTGTCATTTTATTCAATATTCTATTCAAATTCATCCGCTAAAAAATATTTTATTTTTAATCAAAAATCAGTAAATTTATCATTTTTAAGATACTAATAGGCACCAATAACTACTCAATGCTTGTCTACGGTAGAAAAGTGGAATAATGTTTGATGGGTACGTACGTAGGTATGTGACAACTATAAATTAGATTAGCTTTGATAAAAGAGCATAAATGACAAAGATATGTAAGCGTACGTCGATGATGTCAATTATTATTAGTACGTTTGCATGTAATTAGCTAAGCATAATAATTTATATGTGGTAGTGCATACGTAACGTGCGAAGATGCCAAGATTTAGCAGCTTTCATGCAAAAAGCAATACGTATGTGTATTTCATGCTGTAATGTATTTGATGCTTGGAATGCAAGTTGCAGTAGTTTTTATGAGGTCGGCGAAAATTGTTTTCGTGATCTTCATCGACATTTCGTAAGCTTCTCGTAGGCGTTTAAGATGGCGTATGTGCTGTACATTTGATGCTTGGCAAGTTGCTCTATTTTGGCTAAATTGGCGGTAGTATAAATATGAAGTGCGCGTGCCGAATGAGTAGTCTTTGGTGTTATCTTGATTGAATAAAGTGGTTCGAAGAAAGTCCAGGCCAGAACACAAAAATATCACAAAAGCCCCGGGACTAGTATGCACCGGTAAATACACATACCTACCAACAGTACATTATCGTACTGATACAAAGAAATGGTCTCTTTTGATTATGATAGTGTGGGGTAATTCAGGCCGGTTGGGGGAAATTCGGGCCATCTCTATCATTACTCAACCAGGAGATGAGGGAAACCCAGCAAAATGTGTACAACCACCAGGTAACACAAGCGCACAAGGCTGTTGATTCCACGATCACCAATTTTCCCCTTCCCAACTGGAATAATAATATGCACAATAGGTTCTGGGGTGGCCAGAAGTAGTCATACCTCTTCTCTCATCCAAGGCCTCCGTGTATGTCTCTGTGGACGCCCTTCTCGGCAAGAAGTACCATCGTTGATGCAGCTCCGACCACTGCGCTGCTTCGTGAATCATGTATCCAGGGTACTGTATACCAGCTGCCGCTCGCAGTCTTTTGTACCTGCATCAATCAATCTTGCTTTTCCAGTAGGAATTCTGTGTATTTGCAGGTCCAGTATGCTAACTGGCCGCATATTCAGGACGTGCGCTGTCATGCGTGTACATACATACATAGATCTCGAACATACTATATATAGTCCGGTCAGTAGAGTTGGCACTTGGACTCAAGGCGCGTGCGTAAAATAGATTCACAGTTGCGGATTTTTGTTCGTGCTTCGTGTACTCCTCTTTAGCAGAAGTACATGCAAACTATAAGCAGCACGACTTGAGTCCCATAGGCAACTCTCTCTGGCCAGACTATACACAAGCATAAACGTGGCGCTGTACCTGTCCACCCAATCGACGTGAGTCACGTGACCCTTCGGACTGACGCGCTTGATCCACATCGGGTTGTAGTTTCTAAATTCCCCCTCAGTCGTCGTCCATTCCTTGCCCAGACCACCCACGTACAACTCCCCGGATTTCACCGTCACCCATTCCGCTTTGAAGCCTGCGAAAACAAACGGATACCTCATTTACTTGTAATGCCGCGTTCACATTAGCGTCCGAACGTCCGACGTACGCCCGAAAAGCGAGCAACAGCACCGCGCTGCAAAGTATTGACAGATATGGACTTATTGGGGCCGTCGAACGTATACGACACTTGTATGTGAACGTCGCTAATCTGAACGCGGCATTAGTGCATCAGGTAAGGTATACTAGTGTTGAAAATACCTTTGCTCTCATTGCCATCTCCGTCAGGCAATACGAGCCACGGCGTCACCTTGTCACCCTTGTCCAACTGAATGCGATAAACCACGCCCGTCCTATCGTCCACCGTCAACAAATGCCCGTCGAATACTTTCAAGTCCGAAAGTTCCATCCCTCGACCACCTGCAGCACATGGAGAGGTAAAGACACGAGATGGTGTCAGTCAACACTACCCTGCCTGGCAGTAATATGTAATATCCACTGCAACGAGTTATTATTTTGCGCGGCCGCAAGAGGTTATTCTGCAACTAAAATGACGTTGACGAAAAACCTCCAACTACGCATCGAAACAAAATGGACGACTTTGCGGCCACCCAAAAATGTAGTAATCTACATAGTAGTGAATACTTAGATAGATACACGTAGATGAACCTCATTCTGTGGTGTAGTTTTTTTATTTTTTTTGGCGAGACCGTACCCCATAGGGTCGGCTGTAGGTGAAACCCACCTAGTCTCCTCTGAACCTTTAACAACGCCCGTTATGGTGGGCCAGTCCAGTGCCACAAGGCACGACCAACAATGGCCCGAACCAGGGAAGGGCCTGGCACGAAGCCGAACAGCCATCAGCGACCACTGGTCGGGGTGTGCAGACCCGAAGGAAAGCACTGGTGCCATTAGAAGCCAGCGAGCGGGCGCACCATACTGCCGCTGGGGTTGCCAGTCGCTTTAATCCCACCTGGCGAGAGTGGGAACTCATGACGCAGAGGACGGCAGATCGGACGCAGCCCGTCTTACCGCCTGCGCCACGAGCGCGACTCTGTGGTGTAGTTAGTTTGCTCACCTTGGCCGAGTGTAGATTTGATCTTTTTCGTGTCATCATCCCACCTGACAACAGCTTTTCCCTCCGCTGAATTTATCAGTAAGCGTCCCTTGCGCAAGTAGGCATACCAACCCTCGTCCCCTTTCAGCCGATTTGTGGTATCCAAATCAGTGATCACAGCTATCCTATACTCCAGGGAGCCACTATCTTCATCCACAGTTCTAGGCGGCGTGAATGGATATGTGGTATTGTACAGTGGATAACAGAAGCCTATGCCGCCTGCTATTACCAGCCACCTCCTCGCGCAGCGTAACGGCTCACCACAACGCCAGGGATATATAAACATTAGAAAGAGGGAGGAATATGCAAGTGTACTGAGGCAGAAGCAAGGCCAGCGACCAAGTAGACCCGTACATACGACTTTGTCAAATTTGTCCTTCCGAGTATACGATCAGTCTGCTTCCTTATAACGACCATCAAGGGCCGCATACATGGAAAGCTCACATACGCGTCCTTGATTCTGCCAGTCAGTACATTGTTTGCATACTCCTCCCCTTTCTTAGAAAGTTTCTAACGTTTAGCTATTCCTGGCAACGCATACACGCCACAAAAGAATCATGTCTTTATAGCGCCACTCCATCACTGGGGATGCCTGTCTACAACAGACGGCATAGCTTTTGTCTTCCACTGTAAGCAAAGTCCGAGGCACAATCGTGTGGGTTTGGCAGTCCGGTGAGTAGTGCGGCGAAACACGCCAGTAACACCACGGACAGCCCCACGGTGAAACGTGTGAGTTGCTGACAGTTTCTATCGCCGCCGCCAGAAGTCATGACAATGCCGCCGCCTGCGGCTGAGCCAGAGTCGGTAGCCAATAGCCGCTCGGCGCCAAGGCGATGCGCCGGCGGTCGACGAATGGCCGTAGACCAATCTTCGGAAGTCATTTCTGTTTTGGCTTCTGGTCATGAACGAGCGTGGAAGGAAGAGCAAGCCAGCCACCCCACAGATTCCGACGAACTGACGATCCTCGTCGAACTTGGTAGGATGTCGGATCACCCGCCCACCGTTCTATTCTCGGCGATTGAGTGGCCCTGGCCTATCCGTACGTACGGGTAATAACTAATACGCAACCAAAACAACCAACAACCAAAACACTCAAATCGGGTAATAAATATTCGACGCAACTGACGCCATCGACGCCACCGACGCCACCTATAGTGGCGTGACGCCATCAAATTGCAGAACTAAACTTCGCAGTGCGGCAACCAAGGAGGTAAAGTATAGGAGACATCACTCAAGCAATTTTGGGCGGAGACAGCACATCCGTTTTTCTCAGGTCCGTGGCATGCTACAGAGGCCAAATCAAGTCAAAGTCTAATAATACTTATACCCCAACTTTCTTCGCTCTTTTCAATAGTGGGGTCGACGTTAACCAATTCCCAAATGGTATGGCCAAAATGGCAATTTTCAGCTTTTGGACAAAAGTAGGGTATTTTGCTGGCCTCCACATAATACACACAGAACCAACCAAATGCTGTCCTCAAATTTCACCACCAAGGGTCTAAACTTCACAGTGGTCATGTTAACACTTCCCCACCATGCTGACAACCTAAGAAATTTATGATAAACTGCCTTTTTACATGTATTTCTACCAAGTATGTTACACCATGCAGTTCAAGTTTCTGGGTTTTGGGTTTTCAGACTGGATTATGGGTTTCAGATTGGATTTTGGGTTTTCGGATTGGATTTTAGGTTTTCGGATTGGGGTTTAAGATTGGCTGAGGCTTAGGCTAAGGCACTGAATTTTTGGGTGTATATCCCCCATTGTATATCTCCCCAGTGTATAACCCCCCATCAGACCTCTCGATTTTTGTATAGCCCCACCCAAAAATACACTATTGGATACAGAAGGGTTGGCCTTAGCCTAAGCCTCAGCCTAAACCTAAAACCTAAGTCCACCCATACACCTGCACAATATTGATATTACTGTGCTCTATTACTGTACATCAAAGTGGTCAAAAATATGATTAAAAGTTTCAGCTGCATTGAAAATTAAAAAAACAGCATTTATCTACATGCCCTCTGTGTTGAGAAATATAGCAAATTTCTTTATGTACTAAAAATGTACACTTTTGATTATGGAAGATAAATGGACAATACTGCAAAAACTTTTCAATTAGAAGTACCCTATGCTATGTAAAATTAGATATATTCAATTTTTGGGTAAGGGTTACATTTTTCGATCGGTTTCGATCAGAGAAGCATGCGGTTTTTATTTTCAACTTGCTGAAATGTATCGACAGATTTTTGACCACTTAGCTCAATGTTGGCTAGATCCTGAGATATTTTTACTGTGTGGAAAGAAATTTTGATGGCGACTATAGATTCGTTCTACCGATTACACATAACTGTAAACTATGTACATACTTGAACTGCGTCCCAACTCCCAACACCAAGAATCTGCTATCAAGTGTCACCTCGAGTGTCGAGTCGAGGGTCGAAACACCGGTTGAGTGTCACCTCCTGTACTTATAGCTCCTTGGTATAATGAATATATTGCGCGGTTTAGATCTGCCGTAGATGGCGTCAGTGGCGTCGATGGCGTCAGTTGCGTCGAATATTTATTACCCCAAATCGCACCCAACGTGGACTTCTTGAAAATAGGATCTGCCTAAATGGCGCATACAAACAAAGTGGCGCAACAGACATTGTCGAAGCAACAAATGGGCTGGGTAGCATGATAATATTTGAGCCAGCGTTTGCAATAGGGTAGTGCGGGGTAATTTGGGGGTGCAGGGGGTGCATGGTGGATGCGGGGTGCATGGTAATATCTACTTTGCACAGGTACATGGACAGACAGGCTAAGGCTGAGGCTGAGGTCTACTCCTCTGAATCCAATACCTAAGCCCTAAGCCTAAGCCTCAGCCTGAGCTGAAGTCTGCCCAAGCGCCTGCGCAAGACATATTTCCATTCACCACCCAGCTCTCAGTGCCCAGTAACTTCAACACCTAGAATTGCAATCCATATTTTCCATGCGAATTCATGCTATTTTGTTGAAACGCCTATGACATTGGAAGTTTTCCATTTTTTCGGTCACTCTATACTTTTGCTGGATGCAAACTTTGCATACATGTGCAGCTTTTGCTGCATGTGTTTGGACCAACTGTCCCCACGCTACCCCACAATTTCGATAAGGGTATATTGATTGATTGATCATGGTTCTTCACACGCGCAACTAGTGTGTTATTTAGGCGGAGCTATGTTTTAGGAAGTCCACGTTGGTTGTTTTGGTTGTTGGTTGTTTTGGTTGCGTATTAGTTAACCGATACTGAATATGCCTGCCAACTCCATTCATTGGTGATCACGCGTGAGCACGAAAAAAAGAAGCTCCATTACTGAAGGTGATCACATGTGAGCATAGGTGATCACGTGTGAGCATTTATGAAGTCATAAGTGCTCACGCGTGATCACCTATGCTCACGCGTGATCACCTTCAGTACTGGAGCTTCTTATTTTTTCGTGCTCAGGCGTGATCACCAAGAAATGGAGTTGGCAGGCATATTCAGTATCGGTTAATACCTACGTACGTGTTTGTGAATGCGTTGTGCGAAAAGCAGCAGTATTTATAATTGTATCGATTTGTTAGATTGAAAGTTTATCTTCTGGCAACCCCTGCCAAAGAGTTGCACTGACATCAGTTCAGAGCAAAAATTAGGTGATGTTATCTTTGCAAGCTTATGTCTGTCATGCAAGCTTACAATGAGCACATGAAGCATGATTAAATTCTTCAAGCTAAAATCCTACAATACAATTGAGTTTTCCATGCACACAAAACAGCAGCTTCACAGCATTTCTGCATTATTTGCGTCTCGTTCAATCAAATGCCACTAAGCATTACGGTCGACATTTCCGTGATCACGACCTTCGACCTGGACCAACTGACGTTTGCGAAGTTGGAGACACTGCAAAGGCGTGAAGTAGCAATTCCGACCGCCGGCTCCCGGTTGGTCGAGAAAGGAGGACAACTCAGCCAGTGACAGACGTTTCCTAATAATGGGGATGGGGCCCACTGCCTGATCCGCTGCGTCGGCTTGAGCTCGCTGCAGACCCTGGTCTGACGGTGTCCATTTCATTTCGGATGCGACAATCGTTCTAAAACAAGATAGAGTGGCTAGAGTTCGTTTAGTAGCATGCCAAGTATCGTTTAGTAGCATTCTTTGAGCAAGAGTGGCTTTTCAGCTATCACCTATAGTTGCTCTCATAACCACCATCAGAATTCTGATTTTAGGCTTGCCCTGCTCTGTGCTCTTCCAGCTTACAGCTTGTTTGTGCGTTACTTACTGGTCTTTCACAGGCGAACGGTTGTGGTCGCTTGCGCGTCGCAAAGTTGGCAACCCATGGCTTCCTGGAATCGTCTGACCAAGCAGAAAACAAATAAGGATCGTCAATGCCAGCATTATTGTACGACAACTAATTTTGCGCCGTTGATACGTAATGCAGTGTGGTGTAGCGCTGCTGAGAGCTGACTCAACGCAAGATTGAATGCTGCGTCGCTTGTATGTACAGTACGTTCATCGAAAGTTCAGCTTTCTTTCTAGCTCTGCACTTGCGGAAAACAAGTCAAGGCCTTGCAGGAAGGAAAAGCTTCATCCTTCCGCCATTACTGCGCTGCGAAATGCGCATCAAAGCACTTCCTGTCTTTCGGCTTCGACAGGAAAGATGTCAGGATATCGCAAGATTTTGTCACCGAAGAAGAAATAAGCCGCGCGAGCTTCAATCACACAGGCGATTGCACGAAAAGGAACTGTGGGTGATGATTGATGAATTGCGACAATCGGTAAATTACTTTTTCACGTGCTTCTCCCTGCTTGGAACGACATCGAATCGAAATGTCTGCCTTTGCTTGTTTGCGCTTTGTTATGGTTCTCCTTTTCCGCATAGCTACCGCATAGTATTATTTTTGTATGACCGTTGCGAGCAAGCTCATGCCTCCAAAAAGCGAGAACGTCTTTTCCGCCTGTCACGATAGTGTGATTCGCACATCATCCCACACATAGTACCGGTACATCAACATAGATACAAAATTTTAAGACAACGGCCGGGCACATGTCTTATCAGATCAGGCACCTTATTCTGCAAAATTTGCGTAATATTCTTCTTATGCATGCTGGTGCAAGAAATAAAAACTAGTTCAACGTATTTGTACAGTAATGTACATACGTACGTACATAACATACTGCATACATACGTACGTACATACTGCACGTACATGTGTGTTTGCATGGTAATATAATTTATATGTTGCTGTTTTTTAATGAGAAATGTCGCTGCACCGCAGAGAAGAAAGTTGACAAAAGCAGAGCAGTCCGTTACCCACCAGCTGACATCTTTCTTTATGATATTTCCGCTTCATCGCCTGAAACCGGAAAGGTATGTACAGCACGCACGAGACCGTTGCGCATGATGCTGCCAATATGTCATTTTCTTAGGCTGTCGAAGTTGAAAGACCAAAATTACTTGCGAAAGTCTCCTGCTGGGTAACCTTGGCGGGCGCCAAGCGTTGGTGCAAAATAGCCTACAAAGGGCACAAAAAGAGCGAAGGAAGATAAGATAGGGTAGGTACGCTGAAGTGCCTTGTGTTTTGGTTCTTCCAAGAAAGCACTTTCCCAACACAACTAATAGTCGGCGACGCGTTTTCATGTGAGCTACAGTACCATGTGGTTCATGCTTCTTCAGTTGTCCCTGCTTTTCCTACTAGGCAGGGACTGTCGCGGCGAGACGGACGACAGCATAGACTTTACGCGACTGGCGGTTTTCGGCGACACTTTGTCGGACGACGGTGTGGATGCCACGGATGACACGCACGGATTCGGCGGGTTAAGCAACGGACCCGTCTGGTCCTACTACCTAGCGAAACGTCTGGGCCTCGCCTGTAAGCACACGGAGAACTACGCGTATCAGGGCGCGCTCAGCGGATTTGACAACTGGCACGGCGTCGGAAACTGGTCCGGTGTTTGCTGGCAGGTCCAGAAATTCCTCTGCGTCTATCTGGACATTCCGCCGCAAACCATCATCGTTCTACAGGCCGGAGGACTCTTCGACCTCTTGGATGCAGAATACGGTAAAGGGGTCTGTGCGTAAGCTGAAAAAATGGCACAATGTTTCGGCAAGAATTAGGTAGCTAGCTATTCACTACTTGAGCAATCTTTTCCTCGGTGGTCGCATCGCAAAGCAAAGTGGCCCTGTCGTGATGACTACTGTAGCCGCCAAAAGACTTGAAAGTCACGATAGTTCACCTACGCAAACACACAGGAAACGAAATATAAATTTCGTCGTCACGAAATATAAATTTCCGTCGTACAGTATCTGGGTTGGGTGAACTCGTGAATTTTATGTTTTCAGCTAAGATATGAACAGGGGCCCACCTTTCTTCGAACCCCACAGGAGTTATGTATAAGACGTACGTTAATAGAATAGCCAAGAACCGCGCCATTTGTCGGCTTCGCTCCGACTCCTTTCTCCAGAGAAGGAAGTGGTTTCCACTATCTACAAGACGCTGGAGCGCCTAGTAGCGAAAGGAGCCGACCATATCATGGTCATGAATCTGCTGGATCCGGCCCGAATTCCGGCGTTCGCTGATCGCCCCGACATTCACTTGGCCTCGGGCCGAGTGAGAGCGGCTAATAGGCGTCTACATCAGGGACTACTGGAGCTAAAGCACGCCAATCCCGGCTTGTCGCTTTGGCTCCTGGATTTAGGGTAATGTGGAGAAACTCCGACTATTCATAGAGTTTCCTACATATACGCACCCTACGTATTGTAGGTACTGTACATACGTACATAACCTGGAAGGGAAGCACCACTTATTGGTTTAGCCACTGCCAAAATCTGGGACACCAAACAAAAAAACGCACATGATAAACTACACTATAGGGTAGTACATGACTTTTCACGTGATAGTCGGATTCGCCCCATATTACCCTAGAGCAGGAATGGCCGAGAATGGAGCGCAAGTTCGGCAAACCGCCGGGCGAAGTCTTTCCCCTCTTTCGCATACCAGTACTGGCCTGAGGAGCTGAAGGAGGAAACCTACCAGAGCAGCTACATGTGGTACACGCGTCATCATCTCCACGACTGCCGTTTCACAAAATGATCGGAGACCGGGCCTACCAGCTGCTGCGCAAACCCGGTGGCAACGTCGTGGCTTGGGAACGGCTATTTCGACCGATGAAACCAAACCGAAGCTATTAGCGTTGAGCCCAGTACTGTACATACATATATAGGGTGTTTCATAATAAACTCACCGGATGTTTGGCCATCTCGTTCATCAAAACGGCAGCGTTCAGATTTCAGAATCTCTTTTACATTTGGTAGCTAAAGCTTCTAACATGGTGCAGACAAAATTTAGCCCTGTACTCCTTTTACCCAGGAAGTTATGAAAGCTCAAACTTTTCGGACACAAAATATTCAAGTCTTTTTCACTATGGGAACTAAACCAGGGTTAAACCCGAAGATAGCACTCCATGGATGAGTTTTTTCAAATTTCTTCACAATGACGCAGTATATTTGGTTCTTACCGTCTTACTTGTGATATTTATCAGGATTTGAAAATGTATTAGCTTTTGTATGGTAGAATATGCTGTTTGTTTTGGTACAACGCAAATCCTAGAATACTGAGGTCAACCTTTCTGAGTTGTTTTGAGCCACTTCCTGTTGGCTTATTAAAGTTGAAATTTTGCATGCATAAACATTG
>JASAMW010002840.1:0-166295 GCA_030247985.1 Epsilonema sp. ZAB3_2
AGAAAAATTGGCTTATCAGGAAAGCGAGAAGACTTGCCAAAGAATGCCCTTTGCAAAAACATTGACAAAGATGGAAAAGACGTAGATCATTTATCATTCCAGCAATTCAAGCAGCATCACTATGGTCTGCACTATTATGTGCACGCACGCTGTGTGGTGTGCACTTATCAGGTAGGCTTATCTGTTGGCGAAGACCGATATGGGGTATCGCTCGCTTCAGCTACATAGCTGTAGTTAAAGGCAATGGTACTTAGACCGTACAGTACATACGGTAGGTACTCACTACCCTACTGCTCACTCACTCGATCAAGCGCCGTTTTCATGGGCAATTATCAAGAGTCAAAACAGACGAGTAAGGCAAGTTACGCATGGGGTAGAGTACAGTAGATAGAGAAAATACGGACATACAAAATTTAGTGCTGACCACCCATCAACTGGGGCAGCTGCTGGACTAAATAAAGTTTTTTATACTTCCCAGTGAGGCATACCTACCACACACACACAGTTTACAAGGGTGATACTGAAGCCGTATTTTCCCCTCCGCTACCCTACTCCAAGAGGGCTTCATTAACGGTCGGGAAGCTACAAGAGGCATTCTTTCATGCGTCATGAGAATGGCTTGCCCTTTATCTTTGTTACCAAATATGTACATACGTAGGCCTTACGCTTGTACTTGACTGCTTCTCCAGTACAACAAACACGCAAGTAATGACAGTGTTTTCTTGTCATAATGGCTACGCTTCTATTCTAACGCTAACATCTGCTTAGGGCTATGGCATTTTCCGAAAAGCTGCAGCGCGGTGATAAAAGGCAAGCACCTGCGCATAGAAACCTAACCTGTATGAAAATAGTAACCTGCATTTCTGCATGACAAACAATTCCGATTCGTGGGTGGTTCACAAGAATAATCGAACAAGACGATAAAAGTACGATACGTACGTACGTATGTACTGTATATACGGAAATAAAGAACAAGCAATTGTTGCAGGGACACAGTATTCCGCGAAAATTTACAACTGTACTACAGAAAATTGAAGCCGGTCGTTCGGCTTCTATCACAGCTTTGACTAGATCAAGCATTGATCTGAATGTAGCTAAACCGCTTCTATTGCATGGAGACTCCTACTGTACGTAGAATATCTTGCGTATAATGCTAATTCTCATGGAGAGAGGCTCTTAAAAAGCGGCTCCTCTCGGGATAATGGCAAATGCGCTTTAGGTCTGAAGAGAACTCACAGCTGGAATTATGCCGCCCTTCACACAGTAGAATGGGCGCCTTTTATCACTGTCTCTAAGCTGTTGAATTGAACCTCAGCTTCATACGGTACGTACTGCACGCAATAGCTATATACAGTACGTACGTACTGTGTGCAACGATGAATTCAAATACTTAGACATACATACACGCAAGACTACATAAGGGAAGAGAGACTATGCCAGCTTGTATTGGCTTCGTGTTCCATGCTACGGCCGTTTTGGTCCCAATCGGGGGCCCCCGTAGATCGACGTAAAATAGAGATAGGGGCCCCCGATTGGGGGCCCCCGTGTGTGAAAAGAAAGAAAGAAAAGAAAACGAAAAGAAAAACATCTCTCCTTGTGCATGCATTTTATAGGGGCCCCCGATCGGGGGGGCCCGGTTATGGACCAAAACGGCCGTAGCATGAAACACGAAGCCAATACTAGCTGGCATAGTCTCTCTTTCCTTATGTAGTCTTGATACACGTAATTACTCATAGCGGCACTTCCGCTCCTTACGTATATAGAATTGAACGTATGGTAGAGTAGCTTTTCGGCAATGACCAAAGCAGTTCTTCAAAAAAAGCTGATCAAAAGTGCTAATAGAGGAGACAGCTTTTTTACAAATTTGCTTTGTACAGTAACCCAAGTTGCGTATCCGGCTGATGAACTGCGAAACGAATAGCTTCTTTACACATAATTAAAAATTACAACATAAACAAATGCACATGTATGCAGGATAAGTAAAAAACGAAAATGCATCAAAAAACTATGTATACGTATTTTCATCTTCGTGGTCACCAGGAAATGTATGGATGGATGATTGCTTCTCGCTTGGCAACAAATACTTATCCAATTCCCGTGTGCACGTTCATCCTATCACGTGTACGTACCGTATGTGTGTACGTACATACAGTACACACGTGCATAACAAGTAATCGAGGAGTCACACCGTGGGTTGGGCGGGCACATCAAATCACACCCATGGTTCATTCTGCATCCGTAGACACCCAAGGGAAAACAAGTTGAACACTTTCTCTCAATGGTAGCGGTAGGTACATTTACATCGATAGGAGGACGTATCTACATACCGAAACCGAAAGTTTCTTCAAAAATCCCCCAGGGGATAAGAGAACTCACCCACCTGTACATAATGCTGTCTTCTTTCTCATAGTGTGAGCGCACTGCGTGCGTAGTAGCCTGTCTTTATTGCTGAAACTCTGAACACGACTCATAGAGAGCTGAGTGTACACGGTCTTTATACGCGCAAACTTTTCGCTCTTCTAACCAAGGTTGCCAGGTGTAGTAATATCTTACTACAAGTAGTAATATTTGACTTTCTGTAGGTACCTACCTGAGAGGCGTAGTAATCGTAGTAATAATGTAGTAATATTTGGTGTTGACTTGCTAGTATGGGAAAAACTTTCAGAAGTGCGTTTTCAGGCAATTTTGAGGTCCAAATTTCAAAAAATTTCTCAAATTTACCTTCTGCACTCACTATTTTCTGAAGAAAATCGGCCATATTTTGCCATTTTTCACTCTGAATCAATCTTTTTATGGTTCAGTACATCTTCTGCATGCTTTTAGCTGAGTTTTGGCTTCCATTGGCGCTTTTGCAGTGTCAAAATTTCAACATTGGTTTTGCGTAGTAATGAACCCTGAGTGCCACAGTAATGAGGCATTTTGAGACCTGGCAACCTTGCTTCTAACCATCGTTGATATTCAGCGGTCGTATACCCACTCCATGTTATGTATGTACGTAGTAGGTATTGTACGTCTGTCTTGCCTGTACACTAAGCTCAGCCTTTGTCGAGCCGAGAGAATTTGTTTGCTTTTTGTTCGCGGCAAAACGATTTTAGCAGCTAGCGCTGGGATTCCGACAGCTTTGTGCTAGAAAATAGCAGAACACCAAGGGTGACACGACACTGGGTATTTTTCGCACCCCAAAAGAAAATTCCCCAATAAATAAATAACCAAAGGACAAAAATGGACAAGCCATCGGATGACGACCAAGAATCTGTAACAACGACCGAGAGTGCGACCACATCCAGAAGCTCAAGCCACAGCGCCATATCATCAACGGCAAACGTCGAAGCTTTGCTCATGTCCCAACGCCAGTCATCACCCAAAACATTGGCAAGACTTTCAGCTGGAATTATCGATGGCGGTAAGTGTTGCAGCAATAAAGTCTATCGCCTACAACCAACGGTAGTTTTGTTTGCCAAAAATCGTGTTTTGGATTTTTATTTCTTCATTACTGAGCCCGCCGCAAGATAACAATGATATCGTCATTGTCAATTTGCGCCCAAAAGTGCCGAGAAAGGCAAAGGCGTGTCTTTTATAAACGCAAAGCGATATTACCTATTACAGCCCTCTTCTTGTCACTTTGAAGTCTCTTCAAAGTCGCTCAAGAAGTCGTCAAATCATTCCCCGTAAACCCGTTACAAAAGCTTCGATTGGGTTGGATAGTACGTGCAGGTGGTTGTTACTTGGAAGAAAGTTGAATTGAAACCCTTATTCGCACACGCCGAAAACACGATCACCGCCCAACTTTCCCAGCTGACTTTTCCAAAATATTGTCATCAAACTTTTGTGCCGACTTTTTCCTAACGAAATTTTACTGCCGTTCAAACAAAACTCAGCAGCAGCACCAGCACCTGGGCGCTCCTTGGCAAATAATAATACAGCCATCAATCTTTTAACGGCGCATATTTTGAATAGAGATAGGATCTCAGGAAAATTGGCTCCACACCCCTCATGTTTGACCCGTATAAGTCTGTTAGTCTTCTCCTGAAATTTCTACAAAGTGGCCATAACTTTTTGGAATTGATGCTAAGGCTGAACTGACGTGGTAGCGCACAGTGGCCCAAGAATTTGTCAGAAGGTTTGCTCGAGAGGACCCTTTTATTTTTTGAT
The DNA here is from genome assembly GCA_030247985.1 of Epsilonema sp. ZAB3_2. Classification (NCBI taxonomy): domain Eukaryota; kingdom Metazoa; phylum Nematoda; class Chromadorea; order Desmodorida; family Epsilonematidae; genus Epsilonema; species Epsilonema sp. ZAB3_2. The sequence continues at coordinate 4,153 of JASAMW010002840.1, forward strand.
GGTGCAAACAGCACTTCTTCACTGTGGAAAACTGAGCTAAAGCCGAAAAAGCCGCTTCCTCATTACTGGTGAAGAGGTTGGGTGCTCTTGAAAAAAATTGAACAAACTATCGTCGTGCCATCGAGCTACGAAGTTACCACCGATTCGCGCTTGAAGTGAATTCTATTTCCAGTTCAGACTACCACCAACGAAAAAGAAGTATCAAAGAGAGAATTCGGCGCGCTTTTATTTCTCAATGTGAAACAGCTAATCGGTTGCTTCTTTTCAGGCATGGACTGCTACGCTGACGACAGAGATGCTCTGGCTGGCTTTGAAAAGTTCTTCAACAACTCAAAGTTCAGCGATGTCACGCTCACGGTTGGAGATGAAATGTAAGACGACGACGGCGTCACTAACTGTGCGTGTGCGTGGACGCACAGATTGCAATACCATCCTGCGGCATGTGATAACTTCCTACAGGTTCTTTGCCCATCGGCTAATCTTGATCAAATCCAGCGAAGTTTTCGAGCGTATGCTCAGTCAACAATGGAATGGTGACAAAAAGGTAACGACGGAATCGTATGGTAGAAAGCGGCGCTAACCCGTATGGATAGTGTTTTAAAGCTGAAGATCAAAATGCGAACTGATGCGCGTTGTTTTACAGGAAACTGAATTGGTTGAGGACAGGGTTTGTGGCAAGGTGTTCCCAGCTTTCCTCAGGTTTCTCTACTGCAATCACATCACACTGCACACTGACAATACCTTGCCCATATTGATATTGGCGGATAAATACAATGTGGACAGCTTACGAAAGGTAGTAAATCAATCACTCACTAAATGATAATAAATATTTACAACAGCACATGAAAGAAAAACTACTATTAGGAAACGCTTTCCAGGTTTGCCTCAACTATGCCGTGACCCACATTATCCCATCTCTGTCATTGAAGGAAATTTTTCATGTCTGGTTCCAGTACGGAACAAAATGCTTTCATCAAGTAAAGAAACGAACACTGGACATGGACGTGGACAATAAATAAGAGCCCAGTGATAGTGCATGCAATACGCATAGATTGCATTTGATTTCAGCCCCTAATCAGCATAAGCATAAATCTGCTGTCGAGCTCGTTCCAAGAGATTGTCACCAGCTCAGACTGGGAAAAAGAATGGCTGTCACTGGACAGAGACCAGCTGACTGAATTTCTCAAATGCTCCGATCTGCACATAAACAGTAAAAATGCGAGCGTGAAGCTGCCACGGCCACGCATTTCATATTTAGCACTGCAGTGAATCTAACCATTTTTCCAGATGAATTCGAAGTGTGGCTAGGCGTTCAGAAATGGATTCAAGCACCAGCTCACCCAGAGCGAAGAGGGACATACGCCGAGAAGAACCTAGCTGACGTGGTTCCATTGATCAGGTAGGTAGGTAGGTACACCCCAGAAAGTTGCGCACAAACTATTATCCCCTTGGATTGTATGTAAATTGTAAACCAGCCTTTTACCAGCTTTAGCCGAGTAAATGAGGATAGCAGTGATGCTTAATACCATTCAGTGAAGTGCAGTATTATTTATTTTGGCAGATTCGCCTTTCTGACCCCAGATGAGCTGGCTCAGCTGGAACAAAGTTCCATCGTGCAGCAGTATCCCAAACTGTTCCAACCTCAGATCATGATGGCCTACAAATGGCAGGCCCTGCCGTTGTCTAGTCGCGTGGGATGCCGCGAATTCGCAGGCACCCAATTCCTGCTGCGCAATTACACCGACCTGCGATGGGACAAACGCCTGGTCATACCTGACATTAGCTCCATACCGAAATATACGGAAGTCGCACTCAAGGTAGGTAGGTACCTATGAATGAAAACGCAGGACAGGATGGGAACTATTTTAGTCCTTAAGCGCGGCAGTACGCTAGAGATGCGAAGACAAGAGAGGTAGCCTGAAAAATTGGTCGGCCAGTGCGCGAGTCGAACACGCAGCACATGCGCAGCACGGGATTACGCCCCTCTTAGCGCACGTCCCCATCTGACCACACAGTTCAATTTCTCAAACTTCCCCTCTTGTACCTGACCGCTTGGATGCTACAGATAATGACAAGAGCTAGCGCCCTACCGCCTCAGAGTTGGGAATGGGAACTCAAGGTGCACCCAAAGGGCTTCTCCAGTGCCAGCGAAGATTGCCGTTGCATTCTCGCCTCCAGTGTCATACTGGATCAGACCAGAGCTGTGGAATACATGCTGTCGATCGTCGACGACAAGAAAGTGCTCAGATCTGTGGTGGGCAGGAAGACATTTTCCAAAACCCGGTAACAGAATCAATCATTCAGTTGTAGACTGACATCGCATGGGGGTGAGAGGAGGTACGTAATGTAGAACCGACCCCATTTCCCTCATGATGCCCCAAAGCTAGCGGTTGTATTTATGGAGACCCCCCGAAATCGCATTCCCCCCACCTAAAAATCGTGCGATTCCGAGGTCTGTACATAGGCACACCAATCTATAGAAAGCCTACATGAGTTGAGTCGATAAATTTTTCCTTTTAGATATAGTGCAGATCTGGAAATGGAGAAAAAGGTTGGCCTGGAGGAGCTTCTAGCCGAAAACTCGCCTTTGCTGGTCAACAACTATCTCTATCTTCAGCTCATACTCAAACCTATCGATTGATTTCTAAAATTGTGTACCACTGCCTTTAGTCACTACTATTATCAGTTTGCCAGATAAGTCAAAACATTTATCGCTCCAATTAGTGCATGTAAGTAAAAGTATGTTAGTAGTGTACCTACCGATGGTCTACGCATAACTCTGGGAGTGACAATACGATCTGATAATAAATAAAAGCTCAAAATTGCTCCCATGTTTTTAGTATACCGTATTTTTGGGTGTATAGCCCCATGGGGCTATACAAAAATCGAGAGGTCTGATGGGGGGTTATACACTGGGGGGGGGGGCTCTACAAGGGGGGGGGCTATACACTGGGCAAAATTTATGTTTTTGAAAGGTGTGTAGAGGCATGTTTTTGAGGTCAAAAGTATGTGTTTTTGGGCATAATGCGGTCAAAACAGGGTTATTCTAGTACAAGACATGCTCAGCTAAGCTTATAGGCATAGTAGCTTGGTGTATGAGTAGCTATTGTTAGCTTATGACCAGCTTACATAGGTAGACTAGGTACCTTCCAGTACATGGGGGGTTATACACCAGGGGGGGATATACACTGGGCAAAATTTATGTTTTGCCAATGGGGGGTTATACACTGGGGGGGGGATATACAATGGGGGGGATATACACCCAAAAATACGGTAGCGGGGTAACGTTCTTCAGAGGAATTTAGCTCGGTGTCCGACTTTCCCCCATGTTACCGTTAACTACCTGTGTACCACATACTAAAATAGTACATATTACATGCTTTGTACATACCAGACCGTACGTACGTTACATACCTGCGAGTACGACGATAACAGTTCTAGCTCCATAATTTCGCATCGTACAGTATCACAGACTGTTGCTGGGCCTTCTTCCCACTATCTTCCAGTTGTGCTGCTCATCTCTGTGCCGCTTCTTAAAACACGGCCTGCAGTACAGGTTGCCATTGCACTGTTCACAGAGGACCGCCGCGTCATCAGTACACAAGGAGCACCAAGCCGGCTTTTGCTCCGTCTCTGCTTCTTCCCCTTTTTTCTTGGGTGACGACCGAAATTTCTGCAGGAATGAGTCTCGGAAAGAGCTGCGCTTCTTCTCTTGCTTTTGCAACAATGGCGATGCAGAGGCCGGATTGCATTCTTTGTCTCTGCTTTGTCCATCTTCCTCCAGCTCCGCCTCTGCTAAGACCTGCAAAATAACGACACAAGATAAGCTGAATTAAGGCCGCCTGCACACTAGGGGAGGGGGGCGGGGTCAAACATGGATACACCACCTTACGTACGCATACAACGTTTATCACGTGGTACGAATACGTATACTGCAAACTGCAGTTTGCTAGCGCACATACTCGTACAAACAATGCAATGTACAACAAGAGTACCTCCCAATCCACATCCAGTACCTATGTTGTACATGCAGTGCTGCGCGCGCAGTACATTACATTGTATGTACATGTACAGTATGTATAATATACCTGTTTGATAAGCGCCTGGGTTTTCTGATCCTCCTCCTCATCCTCTTCATCAGAATTGGAATCTTTGCCCGATTTCTTCTCCAGTGCACGTTGGTTCTTTCGACTAAGCATGGCCTGAATCTGCTCGGCTTTCAGAGATTCTTGTCGCGCTGAAACAAAGATACACACATAATGCCGCGTTCACCAGACGTCCGTACGCATCTATGAGTACATGGCACCGCAAACGACCATGTACTCCTAGATACGTACGAAACGGACGTACGGACGTCTGGTGAACGCGGCATAACACACGCATATCCAATACTTTGACAGACAAATCTTCGCACTCCAACAGACGTAGGCTATACCGTACATAAATAGCCACAGTACATAGACTACAATACGTACGTACATACACAACCAAAATACTGCATTACTTTGGGCAGTAATTTTCTTCAGCTCCGACTGCATCTGGGGGTCCTGTCGGATGCCTCCCAGAGCCGCCTGGGCTTCTCTCTCTGCCTCCAGTAGCATGGCCTCCATCTCCTTGTCATCCTCATCCAGTATCCTGTCCATGCCACCAACAGCCGCAGCAGGGTTAACATTGTCCGAGGAAGGCTGTGAATGGCCACCTTCAAATATAAGTAATCCTCCAAAAGGACGCACGGCCTAATTCAAACCATCCTACATCTCTCACTGTAGACTGCAGCATCGGGTTTTCGGGATTATTCGGGCCAGCCCGAGAGAAAAGCGAATCAGGAAAATCGCACAACCATCTGATAGAAGACAGGCAGCACAAGGATCATTTTGCCGTCACATTCGCTAGTATCACGCCTTTTCAATTTGAATTGGGTGGCCCGATTCGCCCCCTCTAACCCGAAGTACCCCGCCCGCACTACCATACAAGTCGAGAAGGAAAATTTGCTGGATGTGCCAGAGAATCGAACCCTGGACCTCTCGCGTTCCAGGACAGTGCCTTAACCATTTGACTACACACCCAGACGACCTCAGTCGCACAACTTTCCCTTTTGCCCTTACGGCCTCGCCGTAAGGGCTACCACGTTAGGTTGCCTTAATCATACGGGTATAGGGACCCTACGTACTATGCTGTAGGATATGGTTACGTACTGTGTAGGTATAGGACAAATTTCAAATTTTCAATTTGGCGATCCTACGTATGTGGCGGCGATACGTCCCATGATGAAGTTTCGTTGACGTTTTAGAGAACCTAAAGTTTCGTTGACATTTAGAAGATTTTTGTTTCGTTGACATTTTGGGAAAAATTTGTCCGCACCCAGGTTCGAACCTCACCCCGGGTAATCCCGTAGGATTGGAAGACGAACGCTCTATCGCCTACACCATCGCGACGAACTGGGGAAATGACGAAAACACAGGATAAGTAGTTGAGCTGAGAGGGAATAATTTGCATATAAGGCAAAAAGATAAAAGATGTGGTTTGGGGAGTAATTTGCATAGGAAATGTCGACATTTGAGCCAAAAATAATTTACATGAAAAGAACAGTGTGTTAACACCTACCCCGAGGAAGCCGTCATTGTTGTCAACAACTTTTACTTTTGTTGTTCGTTTGTTGTCGGATTGTTGTCGGATTTTGTATGGTTGTTGTCGGATCCGACAACAACAGTACAAAATCCGTGTTGTCGGATTGTTGTCGGATTTTGTACTGTTGTTGTCGGATCCGACAACAACCATACAAAATCCGACAACAATCCGACAACAAACCGACAACAAAAGTAAAAGTTGTTGACAACAATGACGGCTTCCTCGGGGTAGGTGTTAAAGAGTGGAATTTGCATACGAAAAATAAAAATGCGGCGAAAATTGAGACACGTCACAGACTAGTTATTTTCTGCTTTTACTTTGTTGCTGAGCAGCGGCGCTATTGCGTTGAAGAATCACAGGGGAAAAATTGTGCATACCGTATTTACCGGTGCATAGCCCCATGGGGGTATGCAAAAATTGAGAGGTCCCATATGGGGGTATGCATAGGGGGGGTTATGCATTGGGGGGGGTTATGCATGGGGCATTTTTTATGTTTTTGAGAGGTGCGCAGAGGCATATTTTTTAGGTCAAAAGCACGTGTTTTACGGCATAATTGAGGTCAAAGCAGGGTTATTCTAGTACAATACACCCCCAAGCAGGCTTATAGGCATCTTAGCTTGGTGTGGGGGTGGCTATGGGTAGCTTATGACCAGCTTACATAGGTAGGTTCAGGTACTGTACAGTACATATGGGGGTATGCATAGGGGGGGGTTATGCATTGGGCATTTTTTATGTTTTGCCAATATGGGGGTATGCATTGGGGGGGTTATGCATTGGGGGGGGTTATCTACCGGTAAATACGGTAGTCAGTGAGAAAGGGAATGATTTTCTTCTGAAAGGATCGTATCTTCAACAGCAATTCAAAAGGAGAACTCTCTTTTGGAAGGAGTGCGTGTTCAAGAGCGATTCAATAAAACAATGCCTGGAATGCTGTGGAAGAAGAACATCTCAACTCAAATGGCAGGAGAGAAAAAGCAGGTAATTTTGAAAAGAAGTTCTGCAGCAGATACAGTACTGATAGCTGTACAATAGATTCATTTCTTTCTGGACCCACGGGCCCGATCTATTACTGTAAACGGGGAAATTTTCGGATGGAGGAAATTTTCGGAAAATTCGAACAAAAAATTCTGTCCGAAAATTTTACCGTATGAATTTTTTGTATGTACAGTATATTTCCATGTGCAGTACATATTGCTAAAAATCTTAGAGTCAACGAAACTGAAAAAACGCGCACAAAAGCAACAAAACCTTCAGTTGCAGAGCAGTTCACAGGCTCATGTTTAGATTGCTAGCGTGAAGTATTCATGTCAACGAAACTGTGAATATGTGACCAATATGGTGCTGTGTCCCCTGATACCGTACTTCCGATTTTGCCCACCGTTTTTCTCTGCTTACAAACCTGCTTTACCCATCCGCATCTGCCTGGGGGACCCAAAGGTTTTTCACTGCTGCATGCTGAAACCCTACTTGACCCACGGGCCCGATCTATTACTGTAAATGATGAAATTTTTGGACGGTGAAAATTTTCGGATAAAAAATTCTGTCCGAAAATTTTAACGTCCGAATTTTACCGTCTTTCATACATACGTACGTAGTCTACAGTACATTCATACGTAATACAGTAAATGTCGCTGTGCGTGCATGCACATTGAGGTCAGACATGTGTCCGAAAATTTCCCCATCCGAAAATACAACTTCAATCAACTCTCCATTCCATACCGCACGCATCCTCTTTCTTCTACTACCATTTATCAGCCCTTACATACTGCTACTTGTAAGGGCTTCACTCCTGTTTGGCCCTCAGGACAAACGGCTGGTAATCATTAATATCTGCCGCTCAGGCAGCATCTCTACTTCCAAAAGACAGCACACCAGCCTCTACTACTGCTAATTGTAAGGGCTTCACTCCTGTTTGGCCCTCAGGACAAACGGCTGCTAATCATTAATATCAGCCCTTCAGACTCCTCCACTCACACCTAGAATGGTTGCCTTTTTATAAGCTGCTTGTTGATCATGACAGCTAGCCGGTTTTCCTAGGAGAGGGCACAACCAACTATGCGACATATATCCCTTACTACGACATCGCTTACCTGTTGTTGCTGCTTGAGTAGGCTCAGCACGCGTCTCCTGATCAGGATCGCTCAATTGCCGACGCAGTCTTCCCAGCTGCTCCCCTGCTACACCTGGCAACCCTACGCGTGCTTGCAGGTCCAACTCCGCCTCAGCTCGATGCACGATTTCATTCGCCTGCTCCTCGTCTGTTCTTCTTTCCGTTGGCGTATCCATAAAATACTGCAAAATACAGGTACGTACGTGTATGTCATTATCATTTCATACATCCTACACAACACAGGCAACACAATACGCAAGTGGAATATTGTCCGCTAGCAAAGCTAGGTTGTCCCAAATCAGTTTTGCTTGCACGAAATTGTAAAGCAAAGCTAACATCAAATTTTCCAGCGATTCGACATGCGACATCCAGCGGCATAAAGGCAAAACAATAAGGAAGGAAGAAGGAAGCTCTTTGTTTCACCCGCTCTGCAGTGGGATAGGGACAAAATCTAACACAGTATATCCGTTGGTCTCGCTATGTATGCATATACTTTTCTGGGTTGTCGAACGACGTCCGGGTCGACACCGCGCAATTTCGCCAACCTCTCCTCGATCTCGCTCTGACTAGGCGCCGGCTTTTCCAATCCTGAAACGAATGCAAAACAGCACATTCAACAGTAAAAATTGGCCCTTGCTGAACAAAAAATTTGTCAGTTGAGCTTAGAGCTATGTCTGGTCGCAAGCTGACCCCTCTTGTTTTCAACGTGCGTTTTTGATCGGTACGTTGACCACTAAGAGTTCGCTATGGAAGTCAAGTCGTCAGCGTAGTAGTTTGCATGTACGCCTAGACTCCTGCAGAATAGTACTTACGTTCCGGTTCCATAGCAAACTCTTATAGTGGTCAGCCTAGAAGCAGCCCCACTATCATTCAGTGAGAGTTTTCCATACCTTTCCTTTCCCTTTTCAATCTCTCCAATCTTTGAGCCAACTCTTCCACCCCATCCTCCTTTTCTCCCCCTTCTTTCTTCTTCTTCATTCCCTCTCCTCCTTCCCTTGATGGCCCAACTGCCCCCAGGTCAACCTTCCTCGCTCCCACGGGGTAATGCTGACGCATAGATGGAGGTAGCAAATCTCCCTTCTCCTTTTCCACCTCAGACGGCCGTATTGACCCCGGCTTTACCCGAATTTCAGTGGTACCCACGGGGTAATGCTGACGCATAGACGGCGGCAATAAGTCTTGTTTTGATGCAGATTTCGGCTGGTTGGTGGTGGTTGCATCAGCAGCACTGGAGGAATGTATTGGGTCTTGGGGTGGGGCGGGTTCAGTGTATGGAGGCGGCGGGGCATTCTTGGGGTGAGGAATGGCCGGGGCTGTGAGAGCTTGGTAACAGCCGGGACACACCGGATAGGCCACGTTACCCAGGCGAGGCACTGGGGCCTTGGCGCTCAAGCATTTGGGACAGAAAGAGTAGCGACAGTTGGCACATCCGCGCTGAAAAGATACAAAGCAGTTTGAAAGAGACGTTCATCGTACGTACTGCGTACGTATGCAAATACAAGGCTCGTAAGTAGCAATGCCACAGTACACAAGCTTATAGTAGCAGTTCTGCGCCTGTCGCTGTGTACGGGCTCGATTCCCGTTCGGTCGACTCTCCCTCTTTGTGGCCCGGCTATCGCCATAGGGAACATATGAAGTAGGCTACATACATACATACATACTGTACGCTTGCTTACCTCTTTTCGAAAGGCACCGAATTTCGCAGTGCACCTGTTGCAGGACATCTCAGAAACGCTGCGTGAAGGTACGCAAACTGAAACAGCGGCAAGCACGTACACAACACAAATGAACGCTGAGCTGAACCATCTAGGTACATCTAGGTCTAACATATATCAATATTTCATGGTGTAACACCACCATTCAAATAACTTATCCATCGGCAAGCAAGAAACAAAGCTTTATTCGGATTTCCCAAATGCAGCAAAGACACAACAATTTATCATTTCATAATATACGAAGGGATGCAATTAGAATCCAGAATCTCTGAGAAATTGCTCCAACAGCGTTCGATCCGCTCCCTTCACACGTATCTTTCCTTGAGCTTCGTTTACGTGCGTTGCCACTTTAGCACCAAGTTTACGCTCCAAATAGGCCTTCAAATCAGCTTCACACGCCTAAAATATCCGTCTGCATAGCATAGGGACTTCACTAATGTACTGAACCCATGAACGTGTTTGCGAAAACAAAACGTTGGGTGAACCAAAAGCAATAGTGAGCAACGTACAGTACATAGCCAGCAAGATTCGGTATGTGTAGTTTACTTTTGGTTCATGCTGTTGTAGGAACACAAAATACATGATAGCGTGGGAAAATTTGGCCCAGAGGGTAATTCCTAATTTTGGCCAACACCTCTATTTCTCTTGTCCGAAATAGGTTGGTTTGCCCCTGCCCGATTTATCCCGCACTACCCTACGTCTCTAGCTCCTAGCGGTGACTTACAAAAACATCGCCCTCTATTTCACGCATCATCACCAGCTCGACATAGTCGAATTCCATCGTTTTCAGGTTAAGTTGATCTCTTCGATTTTCCAGCATCAGCGGAAACGTGTGATCACGCATTCTGCGCACGTAGTACGGTAGGTTAGACGGAGGATCTGAAGAATAAATAATCGCATCAATCAAGGTCCATTCACCACAGGGAATATGCGGATGGACGGAGCGGCTAACTGCGGGGTAAATTCTGGCAATCAGCATATAATAGCCTTATTGATTAGTGCGGGGGGAATTCGGATAGATTTATTGAAATTCGGGGCACCTCAACCTTTACAGTACTGCGATGGGGAGCCAGAAAATATTCAAATACATCCCAGATAGCAGAATGAATTACAGGACGGGACACGGGACAGGACGGGACAGGACCAAAATTTTTCAAAGCACCCAGAAAAATTTTAAAGCACCCAAAATTGATAAAAATTGACGAAATTTATCAGCTAATACCTTGCTAAGAGCAGTACCATGGAGCATGCCTAAAGGCTTTCATGCTTCCTACTTTCCTTCCAGCCTTTATGGATGGCCCATGTACTACAGTACTGTACTATTTTGTCTAGCAGAATAATTCGCGCTGGTCTTATGTACGTACAGGGTAGTACATACGTACATACATATATACGAATCCAATCTACGTATGTGTAGGCCTACATGGCACACACAAGTACGTACGTACATGCATACATAGGCCTACATAGAAAATTCACAAAATTTAGGTGCATGCACAGGCAATCTTCACCTTGCCAGCGCCAGGTAATTAATTTTACCATGCCATGCCTGCCAGCGTGCGTTGGGCTACGATCAAATCACATGAGAATTGGGTGAAAATTCGCCGAAGGCGAAAAATTTTTTGAAAAATGATCTCAGAAACGCCAGAAAACGCATCAGCGAAGAGCTTTGCGTTGCTGCCTGCGTAAAAATATTTTTTCAAAGCACCCTCAGCGAAAATAAAGCACTTTTAAAGCACTTTACAGTCGGGTGCTCAAATCAAAGCACTTTAAAGGAAATAAAGGAAATAAAGCACCTCGAGAAACCCTGAAATACTAAGAATGATTCGTATAATACGAATCATTCTTATTGATGCCGCGTTCACCATATGTTCGTACGTACGAACGTATGTTGAAAGCGGCATGATACGATCACCAATTTCCTTTTCTCCCTGTCCCAACTGAAAACATGATAGATTGACTGAGGTATCCGGAATTGCCCCGCACTACCATACCGGTACACCGTACGTACATTTGGGAGGCGACCATCCAGAAGGTGTGGGATACGACTCGTGCTGGGGCAAATCAGGCACAGTGGTGATAGGAAACAGGCGTTTCACCCACTTCCACTCCGCTTTCGATTCCACAGCGCCAGTAAATCTCTCAGTTTGCGAAGTACTCGGCCCGTCACGAGGATAAGCATGTTTGATTGGGTCATGCCACACTTCTTCTTGTGTTTCTTCTCCTTCTGGAGGGGCAGCGGTTGATGACGAATCGGCGTTGGCTTTGGTTGAGCTGAAGCGTTTGTCTTGGCCGTGTGACCTGGTGCAGACGGCAGAAAAACGGTTGCCTGGAAAGTGAGGAAGAGCGCGGAAAATGGATCGAAGCAACCGAAAGCGGACTGAAACTTCCATCATCAGAGGATATTGTTTCTGAAACAACAAGAAAACACTACTGTCAACTGTCCAAAGATCCCCTATTTTTTATTTTGTTATATTTTATTCACAAAAAAAAGAAAATAAATTATATTTTTATTTTTTTAATGTTATGACTTAATAAGGGTATTAACTAATACGCAACCAAAACATCCAACAACCAAAACAACCAACGTGGACTTCCTAAAAAATAGCTCCGCCTAACTAACACACTAGTTGCGCGTGTGAAGAACCATGATCAATCAATCAATATACCCTTATCGAAATTGTGGGGTAGCGTGGGGACAGTTGGTCCAAACACATGCAGTAATGTTTGCATCCAGCAAAAGTATAGAGTGACCGAAAAAATGGAAAACTTCCAATGTCATAGGCGTTTCAACAAAATAGCATGAATTCGCATGGAAAATATGGATTGCAATTCTAGGTGTTGAAGTTACTGGGCACTGAGAGCTGGGTGGTGAATGGAAATATGTCTTGCGCAGGCGCTTGGGCAGACTTCAGCTCAGGCTGAGGCTTAGGCTTAGGGCTTAGGTATTGGATTCAGAGGAGTAGACCTCAGCCTCAGCCTTAGCCTGTCTGTCCATGTGCCTGTTCAAAGTAGATATTACCATGCACCCCGCATCCACTATGCAACCCTGCACCCCCAAATTACCCCGCACTACCCTATTGCAAACGCTGGCTCAAATATTATCATGCTACCCAGCCCATTTGTTGCTTCGACAATGTCTGTTGCGCCACTTTGTTTGTATGCGCCATTTAGGCAGATCCTATTTTCAAGAAGTCCACGTTGGGTGCGATTTGGGTGTTTTGGTTGTTGGTTGTTTTGGTTGCGTATTAGTTATTACCCTTAATAAGTTAATGAATTTATTTCTATGCTGTAGATATTTTCTGTCGTCATAGACGATCTGTGGTAATGTTCTACCGTAGTTGTCGGTTTACCTTTGTTGAGAGCAGTTGTTACTGGTTTTGTATCTCATTTTATCAGTTTCAGTACGAACGCAGCTCAGCTTCTTCATTTTTTCAAGTTTGAATCGAGCTAAAAATGCTAGACTTGGGCTACTTACTGGAGCATATCCCAGATTTCCGGGATCAGGTGCTGCCCCATTTGTCCTTGCAAGATTTCTGCAGCTTGTCTTCTGTGAATCTGCAGTTCCGTGAAATCACGCCAGGCCTATCTTCGGAAACCATCAGGATGCTTCAAATTGGTGCTGACAGCTTTGCCTGGAATATTATTTCTCGGTCAAAACCTGCAAAGGTTGCAGCCTGGCTCCAGAAGTTTTGCTGCCAATTGGAGAGTTTGGAAATACGTGCCGTCCACAATGTTGTCGATCGCATTGAATCAAATATTTTGCTGGAACTGTTCTCGGCATTTCACGTAGGCAACTTTCCTCTGCTTACGCGTATCGCAGTAATTTCTGGCCCCGAAGTATCTTCGTCACTATTGCACACCATTTTTCATGCACTGGAGCGCATTGAGCCGTCCAACATCGAGCAGATTGGGTTGGAAATCGCAGCTCGCAAAGATGTGGCTGAAAAGCCGGAGCTCAGCCTGTACCTTCAGGCCTTTTTTCGCCAAAACAGGCACAGTTTGACGCAGTTGCAGGCGAAATTCAGTCATTTTCACCAGTGCAAAACAGCCTGGGAAGCATTGATCAACTCTGGCTTGCTACAACTGCGCACTGTATCCATTCAGTTACTGGATGAAGGCGATCAGATTGATGCTGCCCGAAAAACCGTCTCCAGTGCGATGGACATTCAAGATGCCCTCTTTCCCTATCGCAACCAATCCCTAAGCCTATTTCCAAATCTGGAATCCCTGATTTTTAAAGGCTATGACGCCAGCGCCTGTGGCATAACGGTTTCTAATTTTGGACTCCGATTTCTGAGGCACGTTTTGACGGCTTGCTCAGGCCTTAAGGAGCTGCGCGTTGATTTTCCTATGGTGGGCTTCAACGTTTTTGAAGCCTTGCGTTCTGCGCCTATTGAGCTCAGAAACCTGGAGTTTGTTTTTGACAGCCAACATGAGCAATTGCTGGACAGCTTCTTCCAGGTGAAAGGTGCTGGGCTGCGCAAGCTGTGGATTGGCAAAGGCACGTGCATTTCGCCCTCGACACCAATTCTGGAAGCTGACACCAATTTTTACCTGATCAGGCTCATTGGACAGTACTGTACCGCATTGACCTTCTTATCGGTGTCATGCCGAGATGAACGGATGGTGAATGCATTGGCTCATCGGTGCATGAGGGGTGATTTTGTGAATTCCGCTGATTTGACTTCGATTGAGCTGATCAATGCAAGGAATGGAAATGCGCAAGTGCTAAGGGGTCCGTTTTGATCACAAGTTTTTTTTGCGCACGTGCATGATTACAACGGATACGATATTATTTCATATTAGAGTATTGGCCTTGCTCCATAAGGGGAGGTGCCGTTTTCGCCCTCCTCGCCGATTTTTGAGCTGCAGTTATCACACACGCAAAGCACGCAGAAGCAATTACTTTTCAAAAATACCAAAATTGGAAAAAGTAATTGCTTCGGAGTGCTTTGCGTGTGTGATAACTGCAGCTCAAAAATCGGCGAGGAGGGCGAAAACGGCACCTCCTCTATGGAGCAAGGCGAATAGGTACTTAGTACAGTGCCTATAGTTGCGTACATACAATACGTACGTAACGTACATACAGTATGTGCAACTGCAATCGCAATGAGGATGGTGACGGTTGAAGAAACAAATTGCCAATCAGTGGACTATTGCATCGAAATGCGTCCCAAAAGTGATACTGTAATGACTCGTGTATAACCCCCTTCGTGTATAACCCCCCTCGTATATAACCCCCCCAAATCGGCGACTAACGTCAATTGCACTCGTGTATAACCCCAGGGGGGTTAACACGAAGCATGCAAAAATCGGTAGAAATTGAAGGTTTTGTTAGCATGGAGAGGTGTTTTTTAGCGTTTTCTAGCTAAAACAGAAGCTGTAATTGTCTTGTCAGGCAATTTTGAAGCATCTGCCATGTCATAAAGAGTACAAACAAGCCTAAATTACCGCGGCGGAAAAAATAATAGGCTCTAAACCCCACTTTTGATAAATGCACTCGTGTATAACCCCCCTTCGTGTATAACCCCCTCTCGTATATAACCCCCCAAATTGGCCACTAATTTTTTGACAACCCCATGGGGTTATACACGAATCATTACAGTAATCTATTTCCATGTCCGTTTCAAATTTGGAGGGGGGAGGGGAGGGCTAATTAGGATTTACTTTTGATGCACCCACCGGCCAATAATATTCAAACTAACATCATGACATAAGCACGATAATTCACACCGCCATGTTATGTTTCACAGGAAACGGCGCTGAACCAGTTATGTCGTCGGGCGCCAAGCTGCATGTGGACATGAAAATGACGGCTGTTGCTGTTGCTGCCGATATTGAATATAAATGCGTACAATGGCCTCCTGTTTTGTGTGGTATCCCCATGTAATGTACTGTATGTACATTTGTGTGAATGTTACGCGTTGGTGTTGCTGGTCCCTCCCTCTGTCGTACGTTGTACACAAAAAGCGTAATATCCAGAAGGAAGAACCGTGAAAAGAATCGATCCTGTTGTTTCCAGTTTTTGGAGAAGATTATAAGTAGGTTAGGTACAGCGAAGAAACCGCAAATTTCACGTAACTGCTGCGGGAGCCTACAATACGTTGGTTTTTATTGTACAGTACCTAATTTCCTACGGAAGTGGACATACTCTTATGTGTTTACCGATGAAAATGTGATGGTGTAACATCGGTTCTCCAGTGGACAACAGAAAATTTTGACTTCCGCCCAATGGCCAGTAAAACGAAGAAGGTTGCCATCACTGACAAGCCTGATGAGTTGCTCTGTGGTTGGGGCCCGTAAGTTCTGTAACATACAACGCTGTTTTGTTTAGTATGTAGAAGTACGTACAGTACAACTATACGTAACGTACGTATATACACAACAACACATAACATACATACACAACGACAACACAGATCATTTTACAGTATGTGATCGCTCGTTACTTCACCGTTGTTTCATATCGTTGCAGTTACCGGCCCAAATGGCTGCAGGTGTTCAACAACGCGTACTGCTTGGCGATATCGCTCTGCTTCACCAAAGTTGTGCACGGCATCACCATCTCGCTCACTCCAGCCAGCGTCTCCATGCTGCAGAAGAAGTTCATTCTCAGCAACACCGAAGTGGCCAGCATGAAATCTGCATTCGACGCCGCTTCGATACTGGGATTGATCGTGGTGTCTCATTACGGCAATCTAGGTGAGATGAGAAAATCAAATTTTGGTTTTCAAATGAATAAAATTATCTGAATAAGGCTTGCGAATTATTGTTCGAACAGGTCACAAAGGCAAATGGCTGGGTTGCGGCGTGTTGCTGTACGCGTTTGGCGCATTTCTCATGTGCATTCCGCAATGGCTGAGCGAACCGTACCAATACGCTGGAGCCGAAAATATCGGCGACGTCGTTGATAGCGGACAGGTGGAGCTCCAAGGTTCAATGAATGCCTCTTTGGTAGCCATGTCTAGTGGACCAAGACATGGCTCTGTTTGCGTCGTGGAAAACAGGTAGGGATAGCATAGCATAGCATAGCCAGCCATTCGCATTCACAAGCGTGAGCATGAGCAATACAACTGTAACTGTACATGCCTATGCATAGGGTACCTACGTATTTTATTATTCTTTGTTCTAAAGAAATCTTTCGCTCCAACCTTGCGATCGACCAAAGCAAGATCCTGGAGGGATCAATAAGAATACCATTTGGTTTCTTTGCCTGATCACTGCCAACTTTCTGAGGGGTCTGGGCAGTTCACCATTGATGGTGCTTGGCTTCACGTTTCTGGATGAAAATGTCTCACAGAAACGATCGCCGAAACTTATCGGTAAGGTATATTAAGATCACAGTTAGGCTACATTTTTCATTTTAACTTGCTGGTGTCTGCAGGTTTCATGATGCTGGTTGCTGGCATTGGTCCGTTGACAGGCTCACTATTTGCGTCCTTGTGCTTGAAAATCTATGGAGACATCGGAAAAGATGTGGACATTGACAAGTGAGATATCGCAAAAAAATGTACAGTACATACCAATACCTATGTACCTATACAGTAGATAGGGTTTCCAAATTTATTTCACATATAAAGATACATAGGCCTACGTATCATACGACACCGACGCGATTATTCTTATTGCAGAATAACGAGGCAGATCAATCCGTCTGATCCGAGATGGTATGGTGCATGGTGGATTGGATTTCTCTTCGTTGGAATTTTCGGCTGCTTCTGCGCAATTCCAATTCTTGGATTCGCTCGAAAACTGCCCAGTAAGCAAGCAGCACCAGAACCGCATGTCGGTATAGAAACGATATGGATATTGACGGCTTTATTTGCTTGTGCAGCGGCGGACGAAGAAAGGGCGAACGATGTGAGTCAAGAGCTGAAGACCAACGTCAGCAGTGCAGCTGCAAAATCACTGAAAGAGATTCCATTCGCCGTTTTGGTAGGTGACCATTGACCAGTGACCAGTGAGTAACCACGACCAGCTACCACACATGCAGTATGTGCTGTTGTAGCAGCTTCTGCATCGAATCCAATTTTTCTCTTGCAGAGGCTGTTTCGAAACTACTGCCTGCTACTGATGTGCCTGGGCCAAGTGTTCCTGACCATGAGCTTTGCTTCGGTCCAGCTGTTTGGTCCGAAGCTAATGGAGGAATTGTTTGGCTTGACAGCGTCAGAGGCCGTTTTATTTATAAGTACGAACTCGCACTCTACATGTATGTACTGTACGTACGTACGTACGTACTGGAAAGAAGTACACGTACTGTAAGTACGTACAAGTAAGTGTTTCGGTTCTGTGTTGCAGTGTTGGCTGGCATTGTACCAGCTGGTTTTGGCATGGCAGTTGGTGGTTGGGTGGTGAGCAAGATGAAAGTGCAGGGAATGATGCGTTTGGTGGCTCTGTTCAACGCGCTGCTCTCCCCGCTAATGCTGGCTTACCTTTTCCATTGCAAGCCTGTGCCAGTGGTTGGCATCATTGGAGTTGACCAATTCAGGTATAGGAGTGCGACACATAGGCGTAAAATTGCAATGAGGTTGGCAAAGGTTTCACTAGGTTGCTTTTTAATTAAGAGAGCCACTGGAACTCGGAGGGCCAAAGAATCTTACCAGCTTCTGCAACGCTGACTGCAATTGTGGAGATACAGGGTTTCAGCCAGTCTGTGATGAGTCCACGGGTTTCTCGCATTTCTCGCCATGCCATGCCGGTTGCACAGAAGTTTCAACGGTCAATGGAGAAGCTTCTTCAAATGTAACTTGCTTCGACAATAAAACTGGAGAGCACATGCCAGTTTACTGCGATCTATGATGACAGCCAGCCACTTTTTAGCGCTGGAAAAATTGTACATGCCTGGAAATCGACCATCGTCTCGATGGCGACAACACTGCCATTTCTTCTTCACCTAACCCATCACTAGAGGTGCGAAGTGGGGTGTGCGATGGGAAATGTTCACGAGTCTACATTTTCTTGGGTGCCACAATGTTCAAAGGCCTACTCGGTGGCATGAACTTTCCAGCTTTGCAGCAAGCGCAAATGAGGTATGAATGCATTACCGGCACCGCCAAGTTTTGTAGGGTTGTAAAAGAGGCGTTTCAATTCAACGTCCAGAGCTCTCGGGTATGCGCTTGCTTTCCGCCCGCTAGTAGGTAGTACAGCAGGCGCTGTGTACGAAACTTCACCGTACCAAATGTTAATATATCCATTTTTCCAGGGTTGTTGGCGAGGAGCAAAGAACGCTCGCATTGAGTATGGCATGGATTATCAGTCGACTTTTTGGTATCATCCCTGGTCAGCAAATTTTCGGCAGACTAATGGATGCTGCATGCGAGTACGATGGAAAAACGCCAATGCAGGAACCACAACCAAAGGAGGATATTTGCCCATCTCCTGATAAGTCCCTGCCTCCGCCTCCTGGTCGACCTGGGCCCAAATGCGTCCGGTACAACGTGCACAGAGTGGCCGTCACCGTTGCAGTGTGGGGTACGTTTTGATGATCTGTACATAGTTGCAGTATGTCTGTGTGCAAATGGTTCGGCTTCCATTTGGTACTGTTGCGATGGAACGGCTTTCGCATGAACAAAACTGCGAACACACAAAACAACTCATAGGACGAATGCGAGCTACTCGTAGCTGGACGTTTTGCGCTCATGCCTATGATGTTCTCATTCTCCATGACTCCATCTAACCGCAAATATCAGCCAGTGAACTTACTGTAAAGGTCGGTGTATAAGCCCGATACCGTGTATTGCCCGATCCCGTGTATAGCCCGCCCAATTTGGCTTATATTTCACTTTTGGCTCGTATATTGCCCGATATCGGGCAATGCAAAGAACTGCGTTCACAAAGCCTTATTTGCCCCATTGCGAGCCAGAACACCACGGAATGTGTGGCCCGTAGCTGAAGATAGGTTGACAATGCAATGCAACATTATTATTAGCAGTTTGATCATTGCTGTTGGAATCTGGGATCGGTCTGGCATGTGAAAAATATACCAATTACTGCCTCGCGAGGCAGCTTTGAGAACGATCAGTGTACAAAAGCGGGACCATTCAATTCATGAGAGCATTAGGCTGAAAATTAGGGTGAAGATTGGAGCAAAAATGGGCAGATGGTAAAAAGTCCCTTGTATAGCCCGAGCTTTTGTATTGCCCGATCCCGTGTATAGCGTATAGCCCGCCCAAATTGGCTGATCTTGTTTGTATTGCCCTGCAGGGCTATACACCGACCTTTACAGTAGTACACCGCCCACACACACGGCTATCATTTGCATGGAAATGTATTCTGCTTTATTTATTCTTCAGCTGGCATTTTGAGCCTATTAGCGTCTGCATGTTACGTGGCAGCTTCTTTGGTCTATCAACCTGCGTTGAAACAAAACACAGCTGAAGGAGGAGAGATGGAAGCCATCAACACGAATACTCGAAGAATTGTACCAGTTGGATGACATCGCTATGCATTCAGGTTCAGGTGGGAATCAATACTGAATGTAAATATTGTAAATATCACAGGATTACGCGTGCTAGCTAACATTATCGAAACATGTTCTGGCTGAGACATAAACTAAAGGATGCGAATAAAATAAACAACAGCTATGTTCCGGTACATAAGCACATTTTATACCAACTCTGAAAAGCGTAAATGAATCATAACATTACCAAAATTACCACGCATTATAACTAAGTATTCAGATAGTAGTGGACTACGTACCATAAACTACATACATAAATCAGCGTAACAGGAAGAAACACCTATATAAGTATTTAAAACTG
Source organism: Epsilonema sp. ZAB3_2 (assembly GCA_030247985.1). Taxonomy (NCBI): domain Eukaryota; kingdom Metazoa; phylum Nematoda; class Chromadorea; order Desmodorida; family Epsilonematidae; genus Epsilonema; species Epsilonema sp. ZAB3_2. Next base: position 24,369 of record JASAMW010002840.1, read on the forward strand.
CTCTGCTAGTGCTGTAAACTGTTCTGTGGTAAGCAATCACAACAACTGATCGCTACTGGCACTACACGATTGGGATGCACTATAATGTGCCTGATGTCATTCATAGCCGGATGAAATCAGTAAAACATAACACAAATTGCAAAATCACACTTCAGCGCAGCCGTATTGTATTATATCAGCGCCTTCGCGAGAAAGTGGCGATTCGGCCGGACCAGCATTTTTGGGTCCATGCATATATCACGTGACGCCCCCAGGGGGGGGGAGGGGGGGAGTCGGCCAAACGTCACAAAAGCGTCACGTGTTAGTGGGGGGGGGGGGGGGGGGGGGTCCGGCAAAACGTCACGTGACGTCGATTTTTAGGTGGAAAAATTGTGCCAATTTGCACTCCCTGGTGATGGTTGTGGCATAGTGTACTGCTGCATAACGCATGTTCCCAGACAGCAGACAGTTCTTGATTGATGCCATACATAGTTGTTTCATGTGGTCTACTGTTGGTAAATTTCAAATGAACATATTGTCATATTGTACTGTACTGTATGTATGTATGTACGTATGTACACATTTCAATACAAATTTTCAGTGCTATGTGGCGTCACGTGACTCCACTGGGGGGGGGGGGGGGGGGGGGGGTAGGCCAACGCGTCACGAAAGCGTCACATTTTGGCACAGGGGAGGGGGGGAGGGGGTGTAGAGCTGCTAAAAAGCGTCACGTGATATATGTTTCCACCCTTTCTACTTTTCTGATTTTATCTCATGAATATAGGTAATCAACCCTCCTGAGTTCGAAAATGAACTCAGTTTTTCAATTTGACCACGTTTAACCGGAGAAACGGGCTCATTTAGGCAGGGTGGTCAGGGGAAAGGCGGAAAATCGAGCACAATCAAATCGACGTTACGTCTCTTTTCAATGGTGTACTCGCCGACCGCTTAACCCTTACCGTTGGCGAGCTATGAGCAGAAACGCGCAAAATTTGCAACACCGCAAAAACCAGGAAAAATTTGGAAAGTCGATCGTAGCTTCCCCCCTAATGCCTATGCAGGTCTGGAAACTATCTCATCTTGTAGCGCTTGAAATGCTGATTAAGATAGGCTATGTCCGATTTTTCAACGTGCGTGGGCGATTGGTTAAATATTGCTTCAAAGTTGGAGCGAACAGTCGAAAAACCCGACTTTCATGCGAAAGTTGGGTACCAATGCTCAAGTGCTGTCGCCCAAGCAATGGCGCGTTGATAACAGCGAAGACACTGTCAAATGCAGCTTGAAACGCTCTTCCCAATGGTGTACTCGGTGACCACTTAACCCTTACCGTTGGCGAGTTTCGAGCAAAAAGGCGCTAAATAAGCAAAACTGCAAAAACAGGGAAAACTTTCAAAAGTCGCCTGTAGCTTCCCCCTTAAGACATATGCAGGTCTGGCGACTAGCTCATCTTGTAGCGCTTGAAATTCTGACTAAGATAGGCTATGTCCAAATCTTCTGCGCGCATGGGCGATTGGTTATTTATCGCCTCGAAGTCGGGCAGAGTTGGTCGAAAAAGTCGGAAAATCGACCATCAGTGCCATGATTGGGCACAAACGCTTGTGAACTGTAGCCAAAGCAATGGGCCCATGAGAACAGCGAAGACACTGTCAAATGCAGCTTGCAATGCTCTTTTCAATAGTTTACTTGCCGACCGCTTAACCCCTACCATTGGTGAGCTATGACTGAAAACAGGCTAACTGCGCAAAACCACGGAAACTGAGCGAAATTTCAACAATCGCCTGTAGCTTCCCTTTTAAAACCGTGACAGGTATGAGAGCTAGCTCATCTTGTAGCGCTTGAAATTCTGATTAAGATAGGCTATGTCCGAATCTTCTACACTCGTGGACGATTGGTAAAATATTGCCTCAAGTCGGCAGAGTTGGATGGAAACGTCAAAGGATCGATTTTCAGTACTGAGGCTGCATGAAACATGACGTTGTCAGTTGCAGATACCCAGGTAGTGAGGTTAGAAGGAAAACGAAAGCACCCCCAAGTACAGCTTTGAACGCGCTTTTCAATGGTGGTCTTCTCGCTTGGTTAACCCCTACTGTTGGTGAGTTATTAGCAGTAAAGACGAATTTTTAAAAATCATGGCCACCATGCAAAAATTGGAATATCACCTGTAACTCAGGTGCTATTAGAGCAGCAGATCTGAAACCTGTCTCTCATTTTAGCGCTTGAAATTCTGAATAAGATAGGCTATGATTGCAGTTCTTTGCTTGTGTGCAATAGGTTAAGGTCTCAATGCCCTGTTTCGGAGCCAACTTTGAGGCTTCCTCGTAACCGTTGTGTGCAAGATAAAAGTGATCACTTATCATGGAAATATAGAACAACCCTTCCTCTACACGTACACCAAACGGCAGCGCGAAAGCTCTTGTATTCGGCGCAGTACGACACGCCGAAGAACGCCCCAAAAACCATGCGATTTGGTTGTTCCGAAGGAACCACTGGGTATTTTTCAACATGCGGCACACCATTCAACGCGTCTTGACGAGAGAAATCGATCGGTACCTGCGGCGCCTCGCTACGTTGCCTCTACGCAAAGTTATCCAAGAAAAACGTGTTCAAAAAAGTTATCGTTTCAATCAAGAATAGCGCCACGGAGAGGCCGTTTCAAGAGGCGCTCTATGGCGCGTCAAAGAGATCGTGTAACAAGCTTTCGATCGATATCTTGATCTCCTCTCAACTCGCTTTCGTTGGCTCAGGAGAGCCTGGACCGAATTTATCCAGAAGTCCATGCATAGACAGTTGTCCCTGAGTAGTACGAAGACGAGCGCAGAGAGCGCGACTGGAGCGGAAACAGCGAACGGAAAACAAGCAGACGGATGATCGTATGGTGTCAGGAAGTGAAAACAGCTGGAATTTGATATCGCCAGATACTTCACTAGTAGTACAGGAGTCCACGCTCAGAAAAACAGGGCATTGATACCTTAAATATTGGCCCAAAATAGTCACAAAATTGAGTCCATGATTTTTAAAAATTCGTCTTTACTGCTAATAACTCACCAACAGTAGGGGTTAACCAAGCGAGAAGACCACCATTGAAAAGCGCGTTTAAAGCTGTACTTGGGGGTGCTTTCGTTTTCCTTCTAACCTCACTACCTGGGTATCTGCAACTGACAACGTCATGTTTCATGCAGCCTCAGTACTGAAAATCGATCTTTTGACGTTTCCATCCAACTCTGCCGACTTGAGGCAATATTTTACCAATCGTCCACGGTGTAGAAGATTCGGACATAGCCTATCTTAATCAGAATTTCAAGCGCTATAAGATGAGCTAGCTCTCATACCTGTCACTGTTTTAAAAGGGAAGCTACAGGCGATTGTTGAAATTTCGCTCAGTTTCCGTGGTTTTGCGCAGTTAGCCTGTTTTCAGTCATAGCTCACCAATGGTAGGGGTTAAGCGGTCGGCAAGTACACTATTGAAAAGAGCATTGCAAGCTGCATTTGACAGTGTCTTCGCTGTTCTCATGGGCCCATTGCTTTGGCTACAGTTCACAAGCGTTTGTGCCCAATCATGGCACTGATGGTCGATTTTCCGACTTTTTCGACCAACTCTGCCCGACTTCGAGGCGATAAATAACCAATCGCCCATGCGCGCAGAAGATTTGGACATAGCCTATCTTAGTCAGAATTTCAAGCGCTACAAGATGAGCTAGTCGCCAGACCTGCATATGTCTTAAGGGGGAAGCTACAGGCGACTTTTGAAAGTTTTCCCTGTTTTTACAGTTTTGCTTATTTAGCGCCTTTTTGCTCGAAACTCGCCAACGGTAAGGGTTAAGTGGTCACCGAGTACACCATTGGGAAGAGCGTTTCAAGCTGCATTTGACAGTGTCTTCGCTGTTATCAACGCGCCATTGCTTGGGCGACAGCACTTGAGCATTGGTACCCAACTTTCGCATGAAAGTCGAGTTTTTCGACTGTTCGCTCCAACTTTGAAGCAATATTTAACCAATCGCCCACGCGCGTTGAAAAATCGGACATAGCCTATCTTAATCAGCATTTCAAGCGCTACAAGATGAGATAGTTTCCAGACCTGCATAGGCATTAGGGGGGAAGCTACGATCGACTTTCCAAATTTTTCCTGGTTTTTGCGGTGTTGCAAATTTTGCGCGTTTCTGCTCATAGCTCGCCAACGGTAAGGGTTAAGCGGTCGGCGAGTACACCATTGAAAAGAGGAAATCAAGCCGAGTCGAATGGTATAGGGTTTGCTGTAATAGCCCTGTTGGCTGAGTTTTGGGACGCCTGTACGTAACGTCGATTTGATTGTGCTCGATTTTCCGCCTTTCCCCTGACCACCCTGCCTAAATGAGCCCGTTTCTCCGGTTAAACGTGGTCAAATTGAAAAACTGAGTTCATTTTCGAACTCAGGAGGGTTGATTACCTATATTCATGAGATAAAATCAAAAAAGTAGAAAAATGCTGGTCCAGCCCTCTTTATTGGCAATCGCCACTTTCTCGCGAAGGCGTTGATATTGACATTGAGAGAATCGCTTTGCATTCGAATGAGTACCTATGTCATATTTTCCAGCGAAGTAGTGTCCTCGTCCTCGTAGGCTCCATTATCGTAGTGCTCCAGTAGTTGTTCAGCTTCTTGCACAGAAGCACAGTCGTCCGGACTACTACTGGAGGGCAGCTTGACCAGTTGCCGCCAGTAGGGAAGAGCTCTGCCAACCTCACCCATTTCCATATAACATTTGCCCACGTACAGCATATTCTCCGGCCAGCTGGCAGGTTGCAGCTTCTCTGCCTAATAAATACGTACAGAACCACAGCGTTACACTTTGTATTGTACTGTTGTCAGATGGCGTATGGTAGCATATGAGAAAGTCCGAAAGGGTAGGTCCAGGTGTGGGTAGGCGTAAAAGTTGTACAGTATCTGTGGCAATCACGCACACTTCAGGTTTAGAATCGTTTGGTGTCCGACTTTCCCCCATGCTACCCTATCTCTCACCACTGCTGAAGAAACGTGCAGGACTCAAGATAATCGAGACAGACCTCAAGAAAAGAGTGCAAGGCTTCGTCGTATGTAGAAACGGGCGGCTGAGCGAAGAGGGCGGAGGCGACTTTGCGTTCGATCCAGCTCAACTTCGCCACGCCCAAACTCCAACGACCTCGCAGATGATGCAGTATCGGATCCAAAGGACGCAATTCCAAGGCGCGATCGATATGATCCTGTGCAGCAAATTGCACACGTACATACGAGCAAAGTTTAAGTGTAGCATATTTATTGATTGTAGGTTACTGTGAGTCGGTCATATGGGGTAACCCGTCCAGTCCACCTATACTCCTGTGAACTTGCTGCTTCAGCAAACGATGAACCAAATAGCTCATTTGAAAGAGGAGAGTTCAAGGATTCGATTGGATTACTAACTTCTTTCAATTGGTCTCATTGGGTTGCTGAAGGATATGCATGCAGCCCTGAAATTTCGGTGGTCGGATGTTCCCATGACCGGGTTTACCACCCCACAGTACCACCCCATATGATATGCATACTTTGAACTGATATCCGTTGCGTATCTTTTCGCTGAGGCCTTGGAAGTCGGTGGCTGTGCCCAGCGTGAGCGCGCACCACTTCTGCACGTCAGCGTCAGACTCATTCAGAGCCAGAGCCGCGAACGCCCAGTCCTTGGCTACAAGAAGAATCACTGTTGTTACCCTACCCAAACGGGAAAAAGCCAGTACTGTTGCAACAATCACTGTTGTTACCCTACCCAAAGGGGAAAAAACCAGTACTGTTGCTGGGTAACACCAAGAATTTATAACTAGGACCACAGCTAATCATAAATTCTTGGTAAAACTGAATACCAAACTTTCGGTTCAGCCACGCCTGTGATTCCAGATGCACAATATTCATATTCAACACGAGCTGATAACAGGAAGGAACTGTCCAATTTTTACCCCATTACTGCTCCTTGAGTACTACACCGACCAGTTTGACAATGACAAATTTATCAATTCCTGACATTACCTTGAAATATGAGGCTTTTCCTCAGTTCCTCATCTCTATTCAGGAATGTCTGGGCGTAAAGAAAGGTGGCTCGGGCCGCGCGCCATAAAAATCGATAATCATGTTGCGCCCAGTCCGCGTGGCGCCAGGCCGTCTCCTGTACGAGATCGTAGGCCTGTTCCCGCTGCTCCACAATCTCACTGTTCAACAAACTGTCCACGCGTTCCAGTACGCTTGCAAGATCTGATGACGAGGATAAAATCACGCCATTTGGTTGTTGTTGTTGTTGCTGTTCAAAAATTTGATCACCACGGGAAGCCTTCGCTCTCAATCTAGGCATAAATATGTAGAAGTGATATGAGGCGACCAATAAGACTTTGCAGATATTTCTCTATTCGCTACTTGCGCTATGACTATCGCGAGATGACCCCGCGGGCGTTGACGTTTCTTCGACGTCGTTTGTTGTCTCTTTTCTCTTCGTTTGCTTGCCCCTTTTCCGCTCCCAATCATACCGTGGGGCCACCTCGCGACCTTGTAGGTTTACCAACAGGAAAGTGTGTATTTGTATTACAAGTGTCTGTGCATGCTTACAAGTTGACGTCGTCAACCGCATCAAAGTATTCGTCAAGGGAGCTTGAAGACGGGGTCAGTGACTGCTGTATCCTTCTCACAATACTGCTGTTGTTATCTAAGAATATATCAAAACAATTATGAGGCTATCCGTTTGCTACGGAGACATACAGTTCACGGTTGCGGTAAACGAGAAAATATAAATCAAATCTACAATTATTATTGGTCCGTTTATTGGTTCTTCATTATATGAGAAAGAATGTGAACGTTTGAATCGTCGCATGATGGCCCGTTCACATATAATAGAAATGCGCTGGGCGTACGCTCGGCGTGTCCATGGTTCATGAATGGACAGCCACGGATGCGCCGGGCGTACGCTGAACGCATTTCCCTTCCATGTGAAACGAGTCATAATAGAGGCATTGCGACAAAAAATAAATGTGATTACGCCGGAGTAGCATTATTATTGGACCAAGTCAAGTTTGAAATAGAATGTACGTTTTGTGCGCGGCGCGCTATGTGAACCCGACAACGTATTCTAACAGCAAATCGCAACCATGTACAGTGTATGGCGACGTACATACCAGGCCTGTCTCCTTCTGACTTCAGTCGCCTAATTTCTTCTTTTACTTCGGCCAATTCACGTTGCAGGATTTCTAACTGTCTCCTGCAAAGAGAGTACAGTAAACATAATGCCGCGTTCACTATACGTCCGTACGTCCGACGTATCTACATGGAGTACATTGTTGTTTGCGGTGTGCGGTGTGCATGGAGTACATAGAGTCTTTCGTACTCCTAGATACGTCGGACGTATGGTGAACGCAGCATCATACAAGTAATTCGGAATGAGTAATCCCAACATACCATTATTATTGACAATTGCATACTGCAGCATTAGGACAAAACGACTAGCATAAAAAATAAGCCTACATACATACCTGAATTCTCGAATATGACTGTTGCGTTGCAGATATCTGATTAGCAAAACAGTTCCGATGCCCAAACCCGCAGCTCCTGTCACCAAAATAACCTTTTCTCGTGTGCTAAAACTGTGCGCAGAAGCCATGCTTGCTCAGGCTAAAACCTAAAAAGACAACATTACACAGCACACGGCACATTGTACTTTTACCGTAATTTTCACATATCAACAAACAACGAAAATCAAACATTTACCCAAAGCAAAGGTCTCCGACAACTTTAGCCAGCGATGGAGAGTGATATTGCTCTTCTTTCTTTCCTTCTTTCTTCTTCTTTTTCCTTTCTTTCTTGGTAATAACTAATACGCAACCAAAACAACCAACAACCAAAACACCCAAATCGCACCCAACGTGGACATCTTGAAAATAGGATCTGCCTAAATGGCGTATACAAACACAGTGGCGCAACAGACATTGTCGAAGCAACAAATAGGCTGGGTAGCATGATAAATTTGAGCCAGCGTTTGAAATAGGGTAGTGCGGGGTAGTTTGAGGGTGCATGGTGGATGCGGGGTGCATGGTAATATCTACTTTGCACAGGCACATGGACAGACAGGCTAAGGCTGAGGCTGAGGTCTACCCCTCTGAATCCAATACCTAAGCCCTAAGCCTAAGCCTCAGCCTGAGCTGAAGTCTGCCCAAGCGCCTGCGCAAGACATATTGCCATTCACCACCCAGCTCTCAGTGCCCAGTAACTTCAAAACCTGGAATTGCATCCATATTTTCCATGCAGATTCATGCTATTTTGTTTGAACGCCTATGACATTGGAAGTTTTCCATTTTTTCAGTCACTCTAGATTTTTGTTGGATGCAAACATTACTGCATGTGTTGGACAAACTGTCCCCACGCTACCCCACAATTTCGATAAGGGTATATTGATTGATTGATCATGGTTCTTTCACACGCAACTAGTGTGTCATTTAGGCGGAGCTACTTTTTAGGAAGTCCACGTTGGTTGTTTTGGTTGTTGGTTGTTTTGGTTGCGTATTAGTTAATACCCTTTTCTTTTCTTCTTTCTTTTGGCAACAACGAATCCGCGCAGAACGCAGAGACGCAGAACGCAGAATAAATTGCGCAGAACGCAGAGACGCAGAATACAGGGTGTAAATGGCGCAGAATCTTTTTGTATGGCAATCCCTTAGCGTGCTGCGAAGTTTAGAAGGACGATTCAGCCATGTACTCCTATAAATCAGGGCGCCACGCGCGCCTGCGCAAGGCAAAATTCACTCAAAATCTGAGTGGTAAACTAAGTTTGCCAAACTCAATTTTTAGAAATCTTCTTGGTAAACTAAAAGTGCCACTCCCAATAATGTCTCATTCAAAATGGATGCTGAAAACTAACGTTTGCACTGCGTTTCCACTGGCACAAACACGGCTTGAATACTGATGCAGATGTCAATACGAATGCCAACTGTGATGGCTTAACATTAGACCCATAAGTAAAGAAATCAGTTGGAGTTGCATTTCGCTGCGGTTTGTATTTCATTGCATTTTAGGCTAAGGCTTAGGCTTAGGTATTGGATGCAGAGGGGTAGGCCTCAGCCTAAGCCTCAGCCTAATGGCGTGTTCACCAGACGTCCATTACGTCCGTCCGTCCGTCCGTCCGTCCGTCAGTTCGTCAACCCATAAGTGTTCGTCCGTCCATCCATTTGTCAACCCATATGAGTTGACGGATGGATGGACGTCCGTTACGGACATTATGGACATCTGGTGAACGCGCCATCAGCCTCAAAGTCCATCTGTCGGCCTGCGCAAAATAGATATAACCATTCACTGCCCAGCACCAGTCACTTCAAACACCTCAATGGATCTTCTTCACTGATGGGTTGAACGTTAATGCAACCTCCCAGATAACCCCCTGACCTCCCAATGATAACCTCCCAACCCAACGTCCCAACGTGTGACTGATCTGCAGCCAGCTCACAAGCAGCTTCTGAGGCTTGTTACACCTCAGCTGGACTTTTTTGGCCCTAGGGCCCCTTTCCTGGACTTCACCAAACTGCTGCAAAAATGGCAGATACCAGCCACACGTGTTGCCTGTGCTTGAAAAAGCTTGGGAAAGCTTTTTCTGTCAACTGTACCCAATGCAGAAATTTCGTCTGCATCGTCTGCCTATTCCCTGCGGCGCACCAGGGCAGACAAGAGAAGCTGCATTCTGACCTCATATCCTCTTCTGAGCGGCTGAAATTGAACTGTGGAAAATGCAGCAGACCAGTGGAGGAAGAGCGGCTGACAGCCGTCGAGCAAACGTTGGCTGTCCTGAAAACGTCAATCGGAGAGAAGCTGGCGGAACTCTCCGATAAGCTCGACTCCGCCGCCTCTCGGCCTGCTGTTGACGCCTACCCCGGAGCTCCTAATTCAGCAACAGACGCGCCATCGGACGAAGGAGATCCGGGAACGGCTGTTCCTTGGAGCCAGGTGCTGAGCAAGAAGATGGAGAAGCTGAGAAAGAAGCAGCATAGACCCCCACCCCCTCCCCCAAACGCTGCCATCCAACGTGCGGAACTGCAAAGAGAGGAAGAAGATCATAACCGTGCTATCATAGTCGAAGGCCTGCCGGTACCATCCAGAAATAACCAAGGAGTATTCCAAAAGCACGAAGACGCCAGCACGGTCACAGACATTTTGTCCTGCCTTGGCCTCCGCCACATAAAGCCCGAGGCAATGAAGACTCGCAGAACTGGATGGAAAAAACGGGCAATTGCCAAAGCTGAAAGTCGTATTCAAGTCTGTCATACATCAGGTGGAAGTTCTGGAGTGCAAGAAACAGCTGCGCCAGTTTCCCACGTACGCGAAAGTCTTCATTCGCGCATCAATGCCTGCCTCGGAACGAGTGGAACTGGGGAGGAAGAGAGCACAAGTGCGCGTCCTTCTGCAGCAGGAGCTTGGAGAGGACTGGAGAGACGGGATCAAGACGAGTACGGTCAAGTTTGGCCTACGCGACGGCAATATCTACCGCTTCACTCGTTCCCAAAATCAGCAGTACTGGAAGCGTGACAGGGATCCGCTGCCGAAAGAAGCGCTGCCTCCGCCACCGCCTCCACCCACGCAGCCCAAACAGAATCAGCATCACGGTCGTGTGCTTCAACAGCGCCATCGCCACCATCCACAGCCCCAGCAGTTGGTCAAACAGCACCACCAGTCACAGATGGAGACCCAGGCCACCCAACTGCTTGATACGCCAGGCCAGACATCCACCGCCAATGAACAGGACAATGAGAGCTTCCTCGATGCAGCCAACAGCTCGCCAAATCCTACTCCACCACCACAGCCAGCTACAGCACAGGATAGCACCAACAGAAAGGAGCCGGATTTTTTGCTATAGGAAAACATCAACAACCCGGTAATCTGAAATGTTGCATGTTCAATGCACGGAGTTTGAAAAATAAGACAAAGTTGACAGAATTATCTGTGCTATTGTCCACTGAAGAGTACGATATTATAGCGATTACTGAAACATGGGCTAATAATACCGTAACAAATGCCATGCTAGTTAGCGACCCAGGTAGCTCGGCTGTGTTTCCATATACTGTGTATCGTAAAGATAGGGCGCTAGGAGAGAAAAAAGAAGGTGGAGGAGTCGCCTTTGGCGCACAAACGACTGTCTATTTCGGAAGTCAGGCTCTCAGCACGTGCAGTAGGATTAGAAATCATAGCCATAGATGTCTGCTCGGTCACATGCAAAAGGCGTGTTGCATGTGTTTATCGTACAGGTCATTCATTACCGGAGACCACTTCGTTGTGTGTCGCTATTGATGAATTATGTACTGCACGTTTTCCTGTTGTCCTAGTAGGCGATTTTAATGTACCTGAGGTAGAATGGGATAGTATGACGTACATAGGCAACAGAATGTCCAGAATAGCGGCGGCCTTGTTAGAATGTTTCGCGCAAAATAACTGCACCCAATATGTACAGCAAAATACTAGGCACGACAATATTCTAGATCTAGTGCTGTGTAATGAGGCCCAATGTGTGTTCGATGTATCAGTGCAGGATCGCTTTGCAAACAGTGACCATCACAAAGTGGAATTTTGTATCGCTTTCCAGGCTGATGACCATACCTCCGGCATTTATGTTCGCGATTTTAAGCAAGCCGATTATGTAGGAATTGCAAATTTTTTGAGCCATTTAAATTGGGATGAGTTGTACCGTTACTGTGAAAGTGTAGAGGATTACTGTACTATCTTTTCTCTCGTCTTGCAAGATTTGATAGTGTTGTTTGTACCAATGCGTAGAAAGTTGGACCGTAAGTTTAGTTTACCTAAAAAATTACGACGTATGCGCGCGCGGAAGAAGGCTCTCTGGAATCAACGCCACAGATCACCCGAAGCGAAGGCAGCATGGAGAGAAGCAGAACGCGACTTTGTACAGGGTGTACACGAACATACGCGAAATAGAGAAGAACGCTTTATTCGCGAGGGAAATAGAAATAAATTCTATAATTTCGCCAAGAGTAAGCTTAGAGATAAGAGTACGGTAGCCGCTTTAAATCGGGGGGACGGTACTTTAGTTACAATGGATGCTGAGAAGTGTGAACTGCTGAACGAAGGGTTATGTACTGTTTTTACAGCCGATGATGGCCACATGCCAACTATTGTTAGACGTGTAACTGATAACACTAGTATAACTGATGTCGACCTTAGCCCTCATGTTGTGTGCAAATCGCTTAGAAAACTGCCAAATAAGCTATCGCGGAGTCCAGACGGCCTACCAGCCTTTTTCTTGAAATCAATAGCAAACTTTGCGTGTAGAAATCCAGACGGTACATTAGGCGCGCATGACATTGAGTGCTGCATTTGCCACCCACTAAGTGTATTGTATAGAAAAAGTTTCGAAACTGGCACTCTGCCATCTATTTGGTTAACAGCTGATGTGTTGCCATTGTACAAAAAAGGTGATAGTTCAGATGTGCTAAATTACCGTCCCATTAGCTTGACGTGTGTTTTATGTAAGGTACTGGAGGATATTATCAAGAGCGATATGACAACTTATCTGCTAGCTAACGAATTAATTACAACCGAACAACACGGCTTTGTCACGTAAATCAGTAACAACGCAGCTACTTGAATGTCTTGAAGTGTGGACTAAGATAATCGACGATAGGAAATGCGTAGATGTTGTGTTTTTGGACTTTCAAAAAGCTTTCGATTCAGTTAGCCACCCAAAGTTGATGTATAAGCTAGGACAGTATGGAATTTCAGGAAAATTACTAGCGTGGATATCAGCCTTTTTATCTGACAGAACCCAGCGCGTTTTTGTAAATAGCTCATACTCGCAATACCGGCCTGTTACAAGTGGAGTTATTCAGGGAAGTGTACTAGGACCTTTACTGTTTCTGTTATATGTAAACGATATTGTTGATGTCTTGCCACCAGCCGTTACGATGAAATTATTTGCGGACGATGTTAAATTATTCTCGGAAGTGCTGCTAGATGCCAGTGTCCCAAGTCCACTAGTGCTAGCTCTTGAAAAAGTAGAATCCTGGACTGCTGAGTGGCAAATGAAGATAGCGTCCAAAAAATGTGCCATACTGCCAATCGGTAAATGTAATCCGTGTCGAAACTACTATGTACATGGTGACCTGATAGCACACGAATATTTATGTCGAGATCTAGGCGTAAAAATGTCCAGTAAGCTTACCTTCTCTGACCACTGTAAATATATAAGCAACCTAGCTTTGCAGGCTGTCGGTAAAATTTTTCGCGTTTTTTCCACCACAGACTGTTTTCTACTGCTTAGAGCGAATTGCGTCTTCGTTCGCTCTATTTTAGAATCGTTCACTCAAATATGGAATCCGTACCAGCATAAAGATATACGTAGAATAGAGCGTGTGCAAGTTAACTTTGTACAAAGACTGTGTGCCAGGTGTCGTATTATGAACTTCCACTATCCATATCCTTTCGTCTCATATTCGTACAAAATGCAGTGTAAGTTTCTTGGTATTCATAGTCTCGAATATCGTAGACTTGTACATGATTTGACATTTTGCTACAAAATTGTAAAGGGCATTGTCCGTATAGGGAATGGTACCTTCTTGGCTGTAAATTCAAACAATACTAGAGCTGGTACGTGTAACAATTTGCTGAGCAAAAATGCCAAGCTAGATACTAGAAAATACTTTTACAGTAACCGAGTAGTAAAGATATGGAACGATTTGGACGACAAAATTAGAAACAGTGCCTCCATTGCTATCCTAAAAACGTCCATTGAAACTCACTCTAACTTGAAGGACCACCTTGTTTATGGTTTTTAGTTTTAGCAACTTCGCCCGCTGTTATGTCGTACTGTCGTTTTATTGTGACTACAATGTTTTCTGTTGTTCATGCTCGAGTATGTATGTATGTATGTACACCTAAAGTTTGCATGGCCTTACTCCTGCATTCCATGTGTGTGGATCCAGTTGTATTGGTGCTATGCTGCTGGTGTTTTCCTCTTGCTGTGTCATGTATTAGGCCAGTAAAATCATTCAACCTCCCAATGATAACCTCCCACCAAATTTACCTCATTATGGCTTCTTGCCAGGGTGCTGTGTTGACGTTTGACTGCACTAATGCAAGCTTTTGGGAGTGGCACTATTAGTTTACCAAAAAGTTTTTGAAATTTTGAGATTGGCAAACTAACTTTCCCACCCAGGTTTTGGTGGGCGCGTACAGCTCTCTAGGAGTACATGTCTGGATGCGTCTTTTCTAAACATCACAGCACGCTAAGCAATCACTATTCTGCGCCATTTACACCCTGTATTCTGCGTCTCTGCGTTCTGCGCAATTTATTCTGCGTTCTGCGGCTCTGCGTTCTGCGCGGATTCGTTGTTGCCTTTCTTTTTCCTTCGTTCTTGCTATTGGGCGTAAAGTAATATTTTGTAATTGCGATGTTTTGAAATTGAAGCATTAGCCATGAAAATCCATGGAAAACTGCGTGCGCAAAACTTAAATACTAAACCTCGCGATCTCCTTCATTGAGAAAGAAAGAAAGCGATGAATTTGAATCCACCCTGGTCCCTCCCTCGCATTCAGCCGTTAGGTGTGATGGGTCCCGCAACGAATGCGTCTAAAGGGTACGGTAACGACGAAGCGCGCAGCTTTTTTGTTTCTTCTTTTCTTCGTTTGTTCTTCTGCTCGCTGCGCGCTTCGTCGTTACCGTAATCTTTAGACGCATTCGTTACGGGACCCATCACACCTAACGGCTGAATGCAAGGGAGGGACAAGGGTGCATTGATCTTGTTTTTCTGCGATTTGGCATGAATTACGTGGTATTTTAGCCTATGAACGAGTGCTTTCTTTATTTGAAATGGCTACTCGCTCATCCAAGGCGGGTACAAGCAAGAAAATAGCTTCATCTACTAGTTCTGAAGAGGCGAACCTGAGCAATCACATCGTACTGGACGAGGAGAAAATTCTAAACGTAAGACTTCGTCCCTTTCTTGTGCTGTATTCAATTCTTGGTAACGGGAAAGTATTCGCCTTACTCGTAACATGAACATGTATACAGCAGCCGCAGCGTGAGTTGTATGCATACGTACGTACGTATATCCACGAGTTGCGTTGTTAGGGGACGTCAAGGTAGCTCCTTTTTCTTTTCAAAAAGCCCTAATCTCCATGCCTTCTCGTTCTCCTAGTCTTATGGCCCACCGAAATATCAAGGTAACAAGTTACCCAGGAACGACGAATTTTCTGCTTTCTAGATCATGTAGTCAAGCCTGATGAACTCGCGACGTTGATGTTTCGACTGATGAAATGAAAGAGGGGCGATCTTGTAGCCGCGTTCCCTAATAACGCAACTCGTGGATAGTTCTCATTCGCAGTGTTGTTTGCTTTCAGACGTACGAAAGTGACTTCGGTCGAGAACTTTTCCCGTTGGGTAAATGGGACCTGAAAGCCTACTTGGCATCCATCCAAGTTTCTGTGACTCGTGTTGCTCACGATGGGTACGAGATGGAATTTGACGTTATGAATGCAGAAGCTACAGTGGTCAACGCCATTCGACGAATCATAATGGCAGAGGTGCGTATGCAGTATGCTACGTACATATGCAGTCACCTGTGTAACTTTTCCAATTTTCCGATTCATAAAATTGCGGCCAGCGGGCTAAATGGGGTAAATGGGGCCCACTCCAACCAATTATTCCAGTTTTGGCAAGGGGAAAACTTAGTGATCATGGAATCGGGTCTACACTAGCTATCGATTCGATGTGGTTACTTGCTGGGATACCCCGTCACCCCAGGGAGAAGAGGTGGCCCGAATTTTTCCCTCAACCAGCCCAAATTACCCCGCCCTTTCATATACCTAGTAGTGTCTCTGTTTTTCAGATTCCGACAATGGCGATCGATAAAGTCTACCTGTATCAGAACACGAGCGTGATTCCCGACGAGATGTTGTGTCATCGACTGGGTCTGGTGCCGATTCACGTGGACCCGAGGATATTTCGAAAGCCCAAATTGCCCCCGACACCCCCGGAGCAGCAACAACAACAGGAGCAGGCGGAACCGCGCGATCCAAATCCCCTGGAAACGGTCATTTTTGAACTCAAGGTAAACGGTGTGTAGTGCGCGGGGTAAGTTGGACCATGCACCAAACAAACACATAGGGTGGCCCAAATTACCACCTGTACCCGAAGGTACTTCATATACGTATGTTGTAGTGGGGTAATTCGGGCAACCCCGGTCGGCGAATTGGTATCAAAATGATTCTTCTCATGTTTCTTTTTCTTTATCGCTCGCAGGTTGTACAGTTTTCCTGATTCGACCCTGCTGAGCGATTTCCCTATTTAGGGATGGCTCGAATTTTCCCGTTTCCCGAATTACCCCGCGGCACCATCCTCCTCCTCCTGCACACACGTCGTGTCGGTGGTTTTGTTTTGAGGTGCGCTGTACGCGTAATCCGCACGCGTCGCGAGAGGGCGCTGCGAGCGGCGGCGGCGACGCCAGCGACCTCTACCTCAACTCCAGCGTCTACTCGAAACAGTTGCGTTGGGTGCCGGTGGGTAAGCAGGAGGATATCTTCGCCAAAACCCCGCCCGCACCCGTGCATCCAGACATTCTGCTCGCCAAATTGAGGCCTAGTCAGGAAATCGAAGCGAGGTATAGTCACCGGGACGATCAAGACCGTGCTTGACAATTTTGGCGCTCCCGTAGCAACCTTAGTAAATCTGGCATTTCTATACAAGAATAGCAATAGTGTTTGAAAAAGGGTCGAAAAGCCGGTTGCTATTCTGTATAGAACTGCCAGATTTACTAAGATTACTACGGAGCGCCAAAATTTTCAAGCACGGTCTTGATCGTCCCAGTGACTATACTGCACTGTACTGTACATTACATACGTATGCACTGCGCGTCTACACTACTGTTGTTGCTGTTTAGTGTTTACACTGTACCTTGTCCAGCGAGAGTTATCTCTGGCCCTTTGCTTTGCTTGTGCTGCGCAGTTTACATATGTTCTCGCAGAGTAGGAATACGCGTAACGTGGAGAAGAAATTCGTGATGAACGCAGCACGGGCAAAGGCCCAAGATGACTGTCGTTTTGACGGATGAACCGGAATTGCACCATCATTCATTAGCCTAAGTATATGAATAAGTGTAGGGTAGTGTGGGGTAATGCTGGGCCTCTACCACCAATCTTCATAGGAGGTACAGGACGATTATAGGTAATAAAGACGATTATAGGAGGTACAGGTGCCCGAATTATCCCAAAACGCTTGTACGGTACCTATATTGTTGGGCCCTTCGCACAAACTTGTAGATTTTGCCTTTTTTAGGTGCTACTGTTACCTGGGCACTGGTCGTGAACACGCGAAATTCTCGCCGGTAGCTACGGTGTCCTATCGCCTGCTTCCCGAGATTTTCCTGAAGGAGAAAATCAGCGGAGAGCGCGCAGAACGTTTAGCCGCCTCATTCTCACCCGGAGTCATAGAACTGGTGGAAGATTCTGAAACTGGTAGGTAAGCAGACGTGGGCACGGGTGTTGGTGTGGGGTACTGTACGTGGGTTAAGGTACGAAGATGTAGATGTAAGAAATGGGGGTGGAGGCAACGACACAGGCTAAGGCAGGCATACCGTACCTAAAAAGTTCTTTCCTTCGCTATTCAAAGCGGAAATTGTGTTGCTGAGGTAATCCAAATATGCAGTGATACTATTAGGACGCTCAGCCTGGAACGCGAGAGGTCCAGGGTTCGCTTCCCTGGTACATCTGGCAAATTTACCGTTCTGATTTCTGATCCCAAATGGGCCATTATTCATTGAGGATACTATGTTACACTCATGAAACACTAGGCCTACTACGGTATATTTGTGGTATTTTCTTTAGGTGAGAAAGTGGCTCGTGTGCGGAACGCGAGAAATGACAACTCCAGTCGCAACGTGTTCAGACATGCCGACTTGGCCAACGCCGTCATTCTCACCAAGCGACGACGGCATTTTATTTGTAAGCGCTGCATTGCCGTTCAATCAAGAACATACGTACGTGTACGTACCTGCGCCAAAGAGTTCGCCATCGAACTTAGCCCGTGCTGTCTAATTTGTATGTACTCGCGAAGAATAGCAGTAGGGTGGCGTGGGGCAAAACCGTCCATGCGGAGGGGGTATCCGCCCACCCATTGTCGGTTTTACCCCCATTCAGCCTTGTCTGGATGGGGTAAACCTTTTCTGGATGAGGGTAAACCGCCATAGAAGGGGCAGATTTTTCCGCATGGACGGTTTTGCCCCACGCTACCCTGATAATAGTACATACACGTGAACCTCGGGAAGAAATCCGCGTTCTTGTCTTCTATTTTTCGCAACGCGGCCAAATTCCATGGCGACTTGTGGCTTGACTATGGTCTATGGTTAGTCACGTAATACATACTGTAGGCCTGTATGTTTTATGTACTGTAAATGTACACCTACTTCCTACCGACCGCGATGATCAGAAATGTTGTTGAATGATGAATATGATATGTTTTTGTAGTCTCGGTGGAGAGCGTGGGTGCGTTGAAATCTCACGAGCTAGTGATAGAAGCGTGCAACCTGATGCAAAGGAAATGTCGTGGAATCCTTCGGGCTCTGGACGAATCGCTGGAAGCTCAACACGTGGATGTAGGATGATGACATGGAATAAAAATCAATTTGTTACTATTGAAACTGAGTCGAATTTTGTTGATTTTTATTTTCTGTGACTGTTGTTGCGTCGTTGAAGCTAAAAAAGCTTGAGAAAAGGTTTTATCAGAGCTCCAGAAATCTCATGCCTATCCTAGTTGCACTAAAACAAAACACAACGCTTTGCTATAAGCTTGAATGCTGCCGTCATACTGTATACCTTCAACTTTTGCACCCTGAGCTGTGCTAAGAAGCGTATGTACAAGTACCTATTCATTCATCTTCCAACGTTGCGTAGGTTTGCCCCTTGCTGGGGAAGTAATGACGTTTGATACTGTACCCTATCATGGTGCCGACGGAAGCCAGACCGAGCACGACTCCGGCGCCCACGGTTGCTGCGCTCTTCATCCGCTCCAGGGTACCGATTTGGTTGGATCGATCGCACAGAAAAGCTGCAAGCAAACAATCATGCGGACCAATTCTATTTTGTCGTCCTTTTCGTATATTGACCATGCCTGTGATACAACGGTGATGGGAGGGCGAGGGATAAGCAAAAGCATTCCTGGCAAAAGGAGTACCGGTACGACTCGAACGTAAAAAATGAGCAAATTGTCGGTGCCGCTTACTGTTGCCAAAACCGCCGCTTTCCGTCACGTCGAAAGGTTGAATGCGCAGCATGGGGGCGAACTGCAGAGTGACGTTGGCCAGCTGGGAAGCTTCGGTGACGTTGGGCGGAGAAGTGAGAGTGACGTTGAACGAGTGCTTGCAGAAGAAGCTCCGCGTCACCGGAGCTCGAATCGGTGACACCTCCGGATACACGCGATTCGCAAATATGTTCTCGCCTGTAACAAAAGAGCAAATTTGGCGCATCGAGCGGTGCACTGTTTCAAAAGCTTTTCTCTCGTAACGAAAAAGAAATCGATCAAATCGCGCACCGATATTCGGAGAGTAGTTGAGCCATGCTTCGGAAAGACTCCATGTCCATTGCTTGTGCTTGGTGATTGGGTTTTCATGAATAGTCTGAAAGCGACAGGTTTCAGCAGAGCACCGCAGCAAGCAGAGAAAATGACCAATTTTTGGAAAAACAGGAGCGACTCATTTCTTGCCGTTTTTTACCGATTCGAATCGAAAGCCGACGCCGTATCGCTTGCCGCTGGCTTCCGCCCAGGTCAGTGTGATCTCGGCTTGAGCTGTGCGCTTATCGGCGCACCTTCCGGCCAAGGTCGGCGTCCCCACTGTCGGCACGCTTACCACAGCTTCATCCTCTGTTTCTGGGATCTTAAAAAATACACAAAAATACATACTGTAAAGTTTGGTATATAACCCGATATCGAATATAACCCGATATCGAATATAACCCGAGCAAATTGGTCGACTTTGAATTTTAGTATTTGTTTAACCCGATATTCACCTAGCGCCAAATGCTTCAAAAAGCTATTTTACGCTAAAAATAAGCAAGTTTGGTATATACCCCGATATTTTACAATACCCGATATCGAATATATACTACTGGTGCTTACTTGGCCTCTCAGAAAATCAGGTTAGGTTAGGTAAAATTTACCCAGTGCAGTCGGCTTCCAGGTAAAGTCAGGTAACCTACCTAGTCAGAGCTCAGCCGGGTCAGGTAAACTGAAATTCCAGCAGGTTACCCGGGTAAGTACTGCTGTGTAACTCTTGGCCAAAAACATCATAAAACAGGTGCTTTTGTTCTCCAATATTGAGTGTCACATCTTCAAAGTGACGCTGTTGACTCATTTACACAGATCCATGTACTAGGAACTAGTGGAAAATGACTACATACAGTCGCCAATGCAGCGGTATTTGTAGCTTTGAATATTTATGCATGGTTGAAATCCACTCGCTTTCGTTAACCTGGGTAAATTTACCCGGGTAAGTACTAGGTTTAGTCGGAAGATTTTACCCGGGTAAGTATTGGCAGTACTTACCCACAGTTTCTCAGATTTTACCTGAGTTAGCCTTCGACGGCCAGTCGGGTTAGGTAAAGCCGGGTAATTTTACCTGCCAATTTTTATTGCTGGGTAAAGTTAGGTTCATTTACCTGGTCCAAAATGGGCCGGGTAACTCGGGTAAAGTTACCCAAATTTTTACCTGCGCACCAGTAATATATACCCCGAGCAAATTGGTCGACTTTGTTTGTATAACCCGATCGGGTAATACACCAAACTTTACAGTAATGCACAAAAATAAACAGTGGAAAATGCGTTGGCGTTGGCTTCCACTTTGTTTGAATTTTTGATCCATATTCAAGTATTACCCAAGTGCCAAGTCGGGATACAATGAGTCGACCGGCTTCGAAACCGGTTTCTGGCTCCTTCAGTGCCGTGCCTGGCATACTGATAATGAGACATTTCACTTTATCCTGCTTCCTTTGCAGTCCAAAGGTGTGCCCGACGTTGAACGGTTCCGGTTCCAAGTTGGTTGCAGTCGTCGTCACTCCTTCTGAAAGGTAACTAGAAATTATTGGACGTATGGAAAAGGGTCATTTCGTGATTTTTGATATTTTGACTGGAAACAAATATTTTTGCTTTTCCAACTTACCATGTCTATTTGGTGATACGGCGCGGGCTAACTGGTTGCCATTCAATCCTATTAGGCATGTGTTTTGCAAGGCAGCGAAAACAAACAGAATCGCAAGGGCGCTACAGTAATCCCACCAAGAAGACGATGTGTCCATTATCGCGGTTAAAAATGCTGGCTCATTATGACAGACAATTCTTTGACCGTGACAACTGTCTTTTTATTCCTTGAGGTGCGAGTTGAGTGCTTATGGCTACAATTTCAAGCTTCCCCAAGGAGAAGGGGATCAATTCAGAACGTGATGGGGAACAAACTAAAGCATGATTGATCAATCTTTCGCCTTTTATTCGTCACTGCATACAAAGCTCGGTTCGGGAGCTTTGTCTCTTTTCTTGAGATTTTTTCTTTGCTCACGCAAACTTTGGGCTATTCACAAATTTTGTCACTTATTACGATGAGTGAGCTGAGCACTGCTTTGGCCAATGTATGTTTCTACTTTATGTTGTGACATGCGTCCCATGTGACTTGATTTTTGATGCAATCGAGAACTAACGTGTAATTTGTGGACTCAAATCGAGCTGTGGAGATTTCCGAATAAAAATTCGTCATTAGACGACACCTCAAATGCCACTCGGAAGCAAAATGTGGCGGTAACTGACTAATCAGAGAGGGGGAAGATTTTTCCTTTATCTCCTAAGGATACAAATTCATTGATCTGAAACTGCTGGCTCGGTCATTGAGTAAAGTAGTACAATAGCATACCACTACGTACTCAAAGCGCATTATTGTTGTGTGCGTATTATGTGCGTACCAGTCAAAATGAATACGAAGCAAAATATCGTATACTACAGTAGTAATCAAGAGTGTATGACGTTGTCAGAGTTATTTCATTTCCAAAACTGATCATCTTCATCACAGCTGTTGCTATTGGGCACTTCCTTCGATTCTTCTTCAATGGCCAACCTGTTGAGCATCTGTTGAATAGCTTTCTCCTCTTTTGGCAGCACATCCTCTTTGTCTTTATCACCTCCATTCTGATCCACATGAACACTGCAAGCCGTTGACGGATCATTTCTCTTTCTTGGAGCCGCAGCAGGAAAACTGATCTCCACTGTTCCTTTGTTGGTCTCTTCCTTTATTCCCAATTCCCCTCCAGTGCCAATAATCTCTTCACCTATCGACTCATCAAGAGAACGTGTCAAGTCCATGGATTCCATCTGCTTCACAGACAGTTCCCAGTTTTCCTTTGCAGATGACCGACTCAGGTTTCCAGGGGTTTCCGGCACTTCCTCAATGGGGCTGAGCGGAGGCAATTCAGGATGTTCTGCAGACTCCAGTGGCTGCAGAACATCAATCGGAAGTTTTTGAAAGTAATCATCAGTGAGCTCAACCGATTCCGATGGGTGATCTTCCTCTTCCTCTTCTTCGCTTTCATAGCCTATGGAAGCTGTTTGAGCTGTGTTGGTGACATCTGCTTCTTCTTCCTCCTCGTGCTCAGCCGGCAGCAGTGGAGGGCTCCTGGCGACGCTGTCATCTTCGACGTCAAAAGTCTTGCCGGGTTCAAATCTCGCAAGAAACTGTTCTCTTCTCTGGCGCACTTCCCTGGCGAGCTGATGAGGTTGTGAATGATCGCGTTGTCCATCATTTGATTCGACAGCTGCAACTTTCTTGCCATCGCTTCTTTCAACAGACGCAGTGGTAAAGGACGGTTCCCTCTCCAAATCAAACGTCTCAAAGTTTATGCCACCCTTCACTACTTCTTTCTTCTCCTCTAATGCTGTTGATAATGAATTTTCCACCTGGTAGGCCTGCTGCAGATCTTCAGGACCATCTTCTTCCTCCTCCTTGCTTTTCCACCATCCGATCACTGCCGTGTTTTTGGGTGTGTCAGGTGGTGGCAAAGCCTGTTTCAGGTCCTCCTTTCCTCTGGCCTCCTCGCTGTCCTCGTCTTCGTCTTCCTGCTCTGACTTTGGAAAATCCAGATGTGCTCCAGCTCGAGCTTCTACCTCATCATCTTGCGCAACAGATGCTGGCGTCATTGTGCCATCGCCACTACGTGAATCTGCAGTAGTTCTGGGTGATTCGCAACTGCTGGGAGAATATATGCCGGAACTTCCATCTTCTGCATTTACAATGTCCTCCTCAATCGCTTCGTCACTGTGCTGCTCCTCATCCTGGGAGACAGACGGAGGAGACTCGACTATGTAGCTGGAATGATGACTTCCCTGGTCAGCTGGTTGCTGTGTCCCGTGTTCACTGCTACTGCTGGCCTCACCTGACACAAGTGGTGGCTGCGCCTTCGTTGATTTCTTCTGCTTTTGTTCCAAACGGTTCTTGTACCTTTCCATGTTGCGGCCATGCAAAATATCCTCCAGCTCGTCTCCAGTGAGAGAAATGGTCTCATCGTCATCATTATCATCACCACATATTAGTGGTTCTATTCGACGAATCTTGGACTTGACAGCCTGTGTCCTTTTCAACTTGGCATCCCCACTTGCCCATGCCTCTTTCACAGAGTGGATTCGTTCAGGTTTTTGAATGACCTGTGCTCGATCTGGTTCTGCGGTTGCTTGCCCACAGATTACATCATCTCCACTTTTGACATGAACTTGGTTGTCAGCTTGATCATTCTTGATGTCATTGAGTAGTGGCTTCTTATATTTTCCCAGTGTCAACTCTGGATGAGCTGCTTCATCAGCCAATGTGGTCCAGAATCCATCTATGGGAACGCCAATTTCATCCAGAATCTTTGACAATAGCTTTCTCATTCGAACCTGCAAAAGAGCTGGAGAAGCAATGACACAGTCTATGGTATGGGTAACCATCTGGTCTACATATGTACGTATAGTGGTCTTGGCATTACCTCGCTAAGCTCATGCTTTCTCCTTTCAATATGATGAGCGAAAATACTCTTCAACACTCTGCAAAACACAAGGAGCAATGTGCATTGTGCAGTGTTCAGAAATTCACAAATTATTCAAAATGCAAAAGGAGAGTCACTAAGACCTGTCACTGAAGATGCCTCTCTCCACAATATCATTGGTCACTTCATGTACAAAGTTGTAATACTTGAGTTCCTCCGCCCTGGAAAAGTTATGCCATGAAATTGCAACAAGCGGAGAAGAGATTTGTGTGTACAACATGACCGTTCGTGTATGAAATATGCAACCTACTCTTTCAGCAGTTCTTGTTGAGCCCACGACATCTCAGGAATCGGTGATATGCTTCTGGTCAGCTGAACTCTGGATTTGCCATACTGAGCAGCAGCAGAAGGTGGCTTGAAAAACACATTTGAAGTAACAGCTGCGGGAGTGGAAGACATGGAGATATCTGGCATAGTCGTGGAGTTGCCCAGACTGCTTGTGGCTCCCTGATTGTTGTCGTTATTGTTCCATGAGGCATCATCACTGATGGCGATGGGAGTTTGATCCTGCTGCGGCACTGGAGATGGAGATGTTTGCGCGCTTTTATTTCCATTCCTATGCATAAAAAAGGAATATCTACTACCATACTGAATGGTACATAACATTACCTACATACGAATACGATATGGTAGCAGTATGTGATGCAGAAATAAGTCTACTGACTGGCTGACTTGAGTTTCAATGGAGGATGGTAGTTTCTCCAGTCCTGAGCCACTTTCGACTCTGCGATGTCGGTTAGCAGTGTCCTGGGCTGATGCGCCTCAGGCGGGTGGCAAGAAAATCGATATGCCTTAAAATCCATGACATCCTGATCCAAGTGTCGCCGTTCGTAACGATTGTGATTGCCTGGCAATGAGTTGTTGAGCGTTTGCGTCGTCAGGAGACTTTGGCTGGACGCCAAGCGCAATGTACTGCTGACGGTTGGCGAACCCAGGCGAGATGGCCAGAAGTTGTGGTCCAGACGCGGTAACGAACTGTAGCGTTGTGCGTGGTTGTTACTGGAGTAACCATTGCTGCTGAGTGACGTCGAACGCTGGAGAATGAACTACAAAGTCTCACCATGCATTGGGTATGCAACGTACATACATGGTACTGCAGGTACAGGATGCTGTTGGATATACCGTACCTTTTGATAATTATTCATTAGTGATGGCTCCACAGATTTGCTTCTCATTCCAGCGTTGTCATTCTTGGCGTTGTGGTTGCTATGCATTCCAGCTCTGAATCGACTATTTGCATAGGTTCGGATGGATTTGGGCTCACTGTTGTCGATGGTGCCTGAAATAAATTTGCATTGCGATGAGCACTAAATAAAGATATTGTATGTACGACACGGTATTTTGTTTCTCTTGACGCGGACGACGCGGATGTCTCACTTTTCTGACTGTACAATCTTTTGAAGTGGCCATTGAGAATTTGATGCTCGTAAAGCCTGTCCATATGGGTAGGCTTTTTTCTTTGGGTCGGCTTCATCCTTTAGCCAAAAATGCTTTAGCTATCCTGTGAAATATGGTAGAGCGAGGTCGACAACACTCTTCCGCGTTGACTTGACTGACGTACTAAAATATGTAGGTACGTAAGTGCTTCTAGAAATTTCTTCTTCATTACCATTTCTGGCGGAAATAACTAAAATGTGATATAAAGTTCATAAAAATTATCATGTTATCATGTTATCAGTTCCCTACAGGATCTGAACAAGAAGAATTGCGATGAGGCCATCCCTGCTAATCGAATCAGGTCGTGTTGTTGTCATAGAAACACTGGAAATCCCCAGCATCGTTTCGCCTGTTCAACGAAAGTACTCTTTTGATTACCCGCTCCTACTACAGTAATCCCGCGCTGCGAGGATGCCGTTTCTAATTTGCGCAACACGCCGTAATCTGCGCAAATGTCCGTGCAAAAATTTTGATTGAAAAATTTTTTTACTTTTTACTCTGCATGCTAAGAATCTGATTTGCTTGCCACACGAAATGCCGTCTGCAAGGAAAAAGCGAAAGTTGCACTCAGCATCGCCAGATCAACCGGTGAAAATAGAAGATTCGATACCAGAAATTCTGAACGCCTATCAGGCCTCTCTCAGTGATGAAGATCAGCGGCAGTTGGGGCAGCTTCAGCAACTTGACCGACTAAATTCCAATGGTTTGTCCAAATTCTTTCCAATTCTTTGGGGTGAAGGAGCAAAGGAGAAATATGCCAGTTTGAAACAGTTGGGTCCAGCGTTATGGAATCGACCATCAGAGGATGAGGCACTTGCTTTGTTCAATCCTCAGAAGCTATGGCTAACCGCATTGCGCTTTCCATTGGATTTGCCAGCTCAGCTGTCGTCAGATTGTGAACCGAATTCTGCCGAAAAGCAGCTGCAAGAAAGTACAACTGCCAATTCGAGCTTGTACGATCCCCGCTTTTGCCTGTGGACTTTTGCCAGTTGTTTGAGAACAGAATGTGTGGTGAATTGCCGCCAATTTGCGGAGTCTAACTGCCTCGGCCTAGCGTTGGCTTGCACCAGTGCACAGGATGACACTTTAAGAAGCTTGGCCTACCTGGTGCTTAGCAGATTCCTGTTGCAGCTGAAGTCTCATCAGGCCGGGCAGGACGAAGGAGGATTTGAGCAGAGGTCGCAGTTTGTCTTCTTGCTCAGTTTCCTGAAGAACAGCATTGCAGCGCCGAATCAGCGATTGCCTTGCGTCATCAGTCACTTCTTTCTTCGATTATTGGGTCATTCACAGGGACAGTTTACAAATACTATTTGGGGGCAGAGTTTTTTCGAAGGGGATGGCTTGTGATGCCGGCAACCAAAATTGAGAAATTGCATGATTTGTAATGTTCACAGCCATGGACCGTTCACGCTCAATGTGCTTTTGGGGAATATGCACAGCATAACCGTAAGTACTTTATTTTTCTCCAATGTGAACGACCATGGATCGTGATTCAGGAAATGCCGAATTGGTTGGTAGACCTCTGTCTTGTGAGGGATGATTCACAAATGACGTCAGGTGGTTTTCTGCCGAAATGGATGGGTACCCCCCCCCCCCTCCCCCGTGACCGTCAGAATAGCGTCAGAATTGGCCCAAAGGCCGCACCCCCCCCCCCCCCCCCCCACCGTCAGCGTCAGAGGTGGTCATACTGGTCTGACCCCCCCCCCCCCCCCCCCCCCACCGGACAGACCAGTAATAATAGTATACTTGCGTATGTACTGTATGTGTGAATATACAGTATGTTGTGTATGTATGTACCATAGTGTACATGTTGATATACAGTATGTTATGTAATGTACTGTATGTACCATATGTCCATGTCTAAAGTACATACTGTAATGTGTGTATGTATCCATGCCCATCATCATCATGCTGCGAAACCCCCCCCCCCCCCCCCGTCAGCGTCAGAATGTTGATCTGAGCGCCGACCCCCCCCCCCCCCCCCCCCCCCCACCGTCAGACTGACGTCAGAGGCTGGGCCATGGCGAGGGGGGGGGGTCCCCCCCCTCCCCTACCACCTGACGTAATTTGTGAATCATCCCTGATGGACCTACATGTACAAAGTATGGTGCAAGCGTAGACACCTTTTAAATAGGCGGACCGTACCTACATTATTTGGCGCTAAAATGGTCCACTTATTTGGAAGGTGACCACGCGTGGATCGCTGTGCAGGTCCGTCACAAAACAGAGGTCTACAAACAAACCCATTCGGCATTTCCTGAATCACGATTCGGAAGAGCCTAGTGATCACAGTTTGAATACCGTGTAATACCTCACTTTGTTGGGAAGCAAAGGAAAAAGTGGAGTTGTTATTCTAGACTTGTGGAAAACTCACGAACAAATTTGATCTCCTCATTCAATACTGATACGTATTGCTTGTAGCTTGCAAAAGCTGCAATGCGCATTGTCCATGTGAATGACCCTTTCATGTCGCTTGTTACTGAATCCAGAGGACGCACTGTTTGCGCCAATGAACGCTTTTCTGCTTCTCAAGCCCACCTTGGACTTGGAACAGGTGCCAGAATTTTACAAGCTGTTTCACAGCAGCTCTGCAGACAGCTCCAAACGCGAAAGACATTGGATGCTTCACCTACTAGCTGATGGCGTGAGGGAAGCCAGAGATTGCGAGCTGCTGGAGCGAAGATTTGGCCTGAAACTGCTGATGACCTTCTTTGATTCTGAGCTGGCTGACGACAAATCAAAGGAGCTCATTCTGCGCATTTTACGCGCTGCGGTCAAGGCGTCACAAGTCGGGTCCGGACATGGGCGTGGGCGAGAATTTGTCACCCTTTCTATTTTCGAACAACTGAAACATCATGCTCACTCACTGTTAGTACTGTATCTTTGATGGCGAACAGTGGGTGTAACTGTTGTCTGTCAGCATTTCGTGTGACCATCATCCATAGTCAAAGAATAATGTTGCGTACCGTATTCACCGATGCATAACCAGCCCCAATGCATAACCCCACCCTATGCATAGACCCACTTAGGACCGCACCGGTAAATACGGTATATAACATACGTATTCATATTTATTGCCTTGACCCGCGGTTCATGCCTGGATCCGACTTTTATTGACGTCAACGTCAGTTTTTGATCAATTACGTCGTCGACACAATCTAACTGGTTGGCTGTTGGCAGTGGTTATGAGGAGACAAGAGGGGATGCCACATGAAGAGGGCAGTAAACATGAGATGGACGTGCTGCTGGAAATATTGGAGATGACCTGCAAAGCAAAATTGGAGATGAAGAAAGAAAAGATGAAGAAGTCTGCTGCTGATTTTGAGCTGGGTGCTGGTGATGTGGCGGAGGCAACCTCTGTTTTGTTTACCTGTGATATGATGGAGAAAACTGGGAAAAGTTTGGAGATGATACAAGAATTGAAAGCAGTAGCAATTGAACTGCTATGATGTGGCGCAAAGTGATGTTATATTTCAATTTTGATGTCGTTTCTTGATCGAGATGAAGCAGCAAAATGCTAGCAATCATGACATGCTCGACTTTACGTTCCACTACTGTACCTGTTACTGTACGTTACGTACTTATCAACGATAGTTTAGTTCGGTTCGTTGGAAAGCTGTCCAAAAGAAATCAGCTTTCGTTGCTTTTGATTTCGTTTTTGTTGCAACTGCATGCGCAACAGTCCCCCACAATTGTACTACTTCGACGTTACAGTATCCAAACCAACAGCTTGTTTGCCTTGCTGCCATTCCAGCATGATTGGTCCCTTTGAGAGTTTGTGGGTTTGAGGCTTTTGAAATGTGGGCACGAAAACAGCATGCCTGCTTACCCCTCTTTCGTTGCCTCACAACTGATATTGCATTTTCCGCTGCGAGCGAGCGCATTGCGGCGGTTTAGGTATAAAAGTGGGCGTAAGAACTCGAGTTTGCGATTAGCCGAGTGGCAATAATTCATTGCAATGTCGCCACCAGGTATATCGCTATCAGCCGCGAATGAGTACTTATCAATTCAAGGATGCGACAGGTAGGACTAGGACCGGAATAATGAAGGATGCTTTTACAGGCGCGCGTTTCCTGGCGACTGATTGCTCCTTGATGCGCAAACGTTACATGCAGCTAAGCTGGCATGCCGTTAGCTCCCGCGTTCTGGAAGCATTAGCTACATAGTAGCATGAATGGGTGTCAGCTCTGTTATGTTCCTTCCTTTGCGATATGCATTAGCCTAATGCTTGCACAGTCAAGAAAAATTACCCCAGTGATATTCCCTGAAAGGGATCATCACAAGGTACGTGTGACGTATGTACGTACGTACCAGCATATGCAAGCTACAGTAACCTTGTTTCTGTGGTCACAGGTCCAGCTATCTGCTCGCTCAGCTCAATGTTGAAGAAACGATACGCAAAAAAGTGTGGGACTAGGCTAAGCAAACAGATGCCCAATGCCAATACTACAATGGAAGGAGGGGATGGAGGACCACCGATCCCGACCGATGAAGCTCAAAAAAGCTGGACGATGATAAAGAATGATTGCACTTTCTCTGCCTGCTGCTGCAAAAGGCAAAAGCACCCCCTCAATTGCCAAAAAGCAATAGGCCCATCCATCCACAACTCACTCATGCTCTAATTGGTTACTGTGTCGCTGCTTATCGTCCGTAATTTTGGCGTGAGCTGTTACAGGATGTGTCCTCAATTTTTGCTTGCGCTTACTGCAACCAAATGCTTTCGTTTTCAGTGATCCATCACCATCGTTCGCTAACCCCTCATTTAGTTCGGCCCATTCTGCGCTTTTGCCTGCATGCGTATGCATAATGCGTTTTCTTTCATCCCCTGTTTACAGTTCGGCATGCTTCTGGCGTAGACGCAAACGAAAAGCATCGTTCAAGCTAATGCTTGTTCAAGCATGAAAACAAAGGCTGCTCTGAGCTTCGCAAGCTCAAGGGTAAAACAACGCCGACAAGAAAGACTGACGTTGTACGTATCGTCGTATCCCATCGTAAACAATGCCGCCTGTCGTGCGCACGCGGTGTACGTGTACGTCAGTGCATTGTGTCTGCGCAAGTAGGGGGCAGATGTCGGCGACTGCATGTGAAATCAGCGGGATTGCTTTGTGTCTGAATCGGACGGGTCGGGGTAGTATGGTTCCGGTGGCGTGGCTTCAAAATTTTATGCGACACACACGGACCGAATTTCAAAAACGACTGCTGCTAGCGCTGCTTAGATGGCTAGCCAAGCCACGCGACGACGCTTATGCATTTTGTAGGCTTGGCTAGCCCTCGCATAGTACAGTAATCCATCCAACTCACAAAACGGCCGGCCGGTCAGTCATTCATTACTCATCCTTGACTCTTCTGATTGCGTAAGATGAGCAGGTGAACGCATAATAATCTTGCCGCACCATCGTCTCTTTTTTGCACTCCGCCACGCGACCAGACAAAGGAATCCAGGTGGCTGACTGGCCACCTACACCTATGTACGGCTACTCATCTTTCTTTGTCCTTGCGCCGCCCGCCCAAGGGCGGATGACCCCCTAGAGGGCGGAAAAATATAGTAGGCAGGCGCGTGCCACAGCGAGAGAAAAAGAAACGACACGAGACAGCAAGCAAACACGAAGGACAAAAGGTCAGATTCGCGAAAGTGGGCGAGCTAAAAATGATGCCACTGACCAATAGCCTACAGGAAAATATTATGTACATACGTACGTAGGTATGGTAGCAAGCACAGGCGACAGCGGAAATTTTTTCTCCCACCTTTTATCAAGTTTATGGGTCCAGCTTTCTGTCGCATTTATTTTTGGAAAACGACACGGAAGAAAGGCACGATTAGGATAGGCACAAATATAGGCACGATTGCACGTTGTATGCACAATACGTACAGGTTTGTATTCGCGACCTTCAAAACTGTATCGCTGATTGCACTACAGTGGTCATTTATGGACACCAATCGCTACACATTGTACTTTATTTTGTCGAGAGCTTTGCCGCAAGTACGGAAACGAACAGAACAATAAAAAACTCAAGGCGGTGGAACATGATTGGTCAAACCCTGTTGGCTCCGCCTCTTGTCCGGTGTGCGCGCATCGAATGCGTGTGTCGTGTCCCCATGGGCCATGGGCGAAGAGGAGAGGGCAGCGAGCAAGCAGCTGCGGCCTGCGAATCGCTCAGTCGATGCTTTCGCCTTCGACCGAAACAGCAATTGCGCCGCAAATGAGTGTGAAATTCTAGTCAAACGTGTACCTAGCCGGAAACCGCCCATTGTTTGTATCGTTGTGGACGTGATTTGTACAGCAAATTGTTGTTATTTATTCTCAATACACCACTTGACACTTTGTGCCAATACTCTGCCTGCTGCTGATCGACTTTTCCATCACCGAGAATGTGAGAAAATGTCATCAAACTTTCCCGCTTCAAACTCGACCGCGGCCGCTGCTGCAGCAGCCGCCGCTTTGTCAAGAGAGTTCTTAGTCCAACGACTGGTCGCCGACGCGCGAAATCGCAAGAATGCTAGCGCAGCTAACTTGCCACGAGACAAAAACTCATCCAACTCTCTGTCCAGTACAGCCACCGGCGGCTTCTCCTCTGATGGCGATGAGCCTCATTCGGATAGCAGTTCAGATCCAGGCGGGGCAGCGGAGGCCGCTGACGCTGCAGTGAAACTGCAGCAAGCTGCAGCTCTGACCAATCAGCGGCAAGCAGCTGCAGCTCTGCAGCAGATGAGCCAGCATCAACAACAGCAACAGCTCCAATATGCAGCGACCCTGGCCGCCTCGCTAGCCCAGATGAATTTTCTGCAACCTACTGCAGCTGCGGCAACGGCAAATACTTTGCCAATGCTCTATCCCCACCTGTACCAGAGCCTGCTCACATTTCCCAACCTGGAGCAGTTGCGGCTAGCCCTGCAGTCACCCACGGCTCAAAATGGAAGCAACAAACAAAGTCCTACGAGTGAAACCACAGCAACGTCTGACTCCAGAGCAAAACCTGCGACCACCGGCGGTCTTACGTACTCGCCAAGCCCGCGAAAGCGACCCAGTGGACAGAAAGCACAGCTGAACTCCTGCCCAGCCGCAGGAGCTGGGGGGAAGTCCAAGGAATGGCTGTCATCTCCGAGCAAGAAACCGAGGGCAATCAAACGTCTACAGTTCGATGAGGAGCTGACCATTTCTCCGGTGTCGGGCATGTTCATCCGTGATGCGCAAGACATACCGTCGAAGGACGAATTGCAAGCAGAGGCGGACAGTCAAAATCAGCAGCAGCAGTTGCAGCAGCTGGATGATTCGGCCAAGTACGTGGAAGTGACGGAGGAGGCGAGGGCGGAAATCGCCAAAATCCCCAACGTCATCGGCGATTACGTGTGTCGACTGTGCAAAGTGCGCTACGAAGACGCTTTCAAGCTGGCGCAACATCGCTGTCCGCGCATCGTCCACGAGGAATATCGATGTCCGGAATGTGAGAAGGTGTGTATCCTAATTTACGTAAACCAACGCATTGGTCTACTGGGCATTATAAGTATACATTCATACACATGCACACGGGTTTGTTTGACGTAAAAGCTTGCGTCCTTTCTTTTTCACAACAATCAAGCTGCTCTAATTTTTTACTTTTGCCGCTTCCAGGTATTCAGCTGTCCAGCAAACCTCGCTTCTCATCGCCGTTGGCACAAGCCTCGTGCCCATGGTCCAATGAAAAACGGCAGTAACAACGAGATGACTGCCTCCAGCAACGCGGAGCAGGCAGAGATGGAGATTCGACCTTTGAACCTGTCCAAACAGCTACAGCCAGCTCCTCCCCCCTGCAGACCAACTCAGCAACGCGTTCGCGCGTCCGTCGAAGCCTTCTCCTGCGAGGAATGCGGCAAAAAGTTTAACAGTCACCTTCTGCTGCGAGACCACGCTTTGTGTCACACGGCGTTCGCCGGCTGTGGTGGTGAGGGCAACAACGAGATGGCGGGGTTGGAGGGAGGGCAGGAAGAAACGAAATGCGGCGAGTCCGGCTGCGATTTCTGGTTCCTCAGTCGCTGCGCGGCGGAAAAGCATCGGAAAACGGCGCATCCGAAATTCGTCTGTCGTTTCTGCGCGGATCTGTTTCCGACGTCGCCGGCTCTGACCCGTCACATCAACAAATTTCATCCGGCTAACAACGGGGAATGCAGGATTGTTCTGCTGAACGGTGGTGGCAGCGAATAACATACCGTAATACAGTGTGTGTGTGTACTTTGTACAGACAAGCTAAACCGTGTATTGCTGCAATAATATTCAGAACAAATAATAACATTTTGATTTGTTTGCACAATTTTTGTGCCTTTATATTCGGGAAACATAATTTACTGCGGGCACAATATTATTATTTGTTGCACTTTGATTGAATTTTTTGATTCGTGTATAGAACAAATTATGGAATCAAAATAGGCGAAATGAGGCTCTAGTCGGTTGTGTACAGCAGTTACGTACGGTATAGGTTCGGTCTTTACCAATGTAACAATTCACATTTCCAAGGCTTCGAAATCATTCCATTGGCTGTGCAAAGGAGATTGAATTTTTGTGCATTTGTGCATTTTGATTTGTACATTTTTGTTTTTGTTTTCTATTCTGAAGGGTTTCTGCTGTGCATTTTGAGGATCATTCAATCAACCATTCGTGTACAGATAGAAAATTGCGCATTCACTCATCTGCTGGTCATTTTTGTCAAGTTTCGCTTGTTTTATTTTATTGGTATTATGTGTGTTCAATCAAACTTTGTAGGTACATAGGTGTAGGTGTGACCTGACCATACATAGGTGTGACCTGACCAGTGCCCATGATTTCTTTTTGTGTCACGTCTTTACACACATTTTTGGAGACATTGTACAGAGAACCTGGACTGGACGTTACCTACTTAATTTTGTCTAAGAAATGGACACCGTCCAGTCCATGCAAGTTTTTCTTTTTGTGTTTCGTCGATTAACAATGAATGTTTCTATTTATTTGTTCATATTTTTCTGCACGTACTGCTGTTGCCGTTGCGTCAGTGTGTCCTGTAACAATGCTGTGTGCGTAATTTACGACAATGATGCAATTTTGACAATGGCCATTTCGTTTCGCGTTTTGGGGAGGCATTGATGAGGATTATTAGCATTTCCTTTCTTCGTTGGGTCGTGTTCGTGTTTATTTCTGTCCATTCACCCCAACACCAGATGTACCATCTTATTTATTATGCATGCGCTCCTATTTCATCACACTAAAACTATGAAATACTGAGTGGAGCAGACTCTCTGGTCAAATACTAATGATATTGATGTGCTAGGGGAAGGCAGCACCCATAATTTGGTTATGCTAGGTCATGACACTCATCACAAAACAGCCGATTAAACTTTGTTTGAAAATTAGTACACGTCTGTACGTACCTACGTACGTATTCCGTGAAAGTCATTCTTTGCCGTTTGTTATTTCCAGTAGGGCTGTCTGCCTGTTGTGTGAATTGAATTGTTTTCTTGTATTGTTTTTCCTTGCTTATGTGTCCCAAATCCAAATAAAGCGGCTGAACGATTTGACCTAGGGTAGGCCGTTGGACAAATGCACGCAATTTTCAGTAGCCGAGTAGTACCAATTATTGTGTGACAGAGGAATATGCAAGGTGACATGTACGGGGGTGCAAGGGATGAAGACGCGAAGGGAGACAGAAACACCTGCCCTTTGCTAGCTTGAAAGCTCAAGTACCGACGAAAACACACGACGATATTTCAGACACGCGAAATATATGGTCTGGCTAGTGACTACTGCATGTACAAACGGCGCGTGGGTGTCTCAGGCTAATGACCGACCGTGGACCAATAGGGAAATGACTAAAATGGAAAGACTGTAGGTACTTACGTACCCGCGTTCTTTTTAGGCCGAAAATGAAAGGTGCTTTTTCGTTCCGAGCGACACGAGACCCGGCGCGATCAATATTTTCTAGATTTTTGCTCGGAAAGCAGGAGCTGATTTATTGTTTTATTGTCTCAGTCTTCCGACGCCCAAGATGTTGCCTGTTTTCTTTCTTGTCCGTTCACCGAAGGGAAAGTGGCATCTGTGCAGTGGCATCTTGCTCTCTGTTCTTCCTAAACCCAAAAATCTTTCCTGGTCTCCAGTGAACCGGAAATGACCTTCTCCTTGCCTCTATGGGTCGTTCGTTCGTTCCTGGTGGTACGACTAACCCTTTGCAGGATGTACGTATTATTTGCGCGACGAGTGCGTCATGCATCATCAGAGAAAGCAGGGGACACTTGGGGTTCGAGTAGCGCAAGTGGGGGATGGATGGATGCAATCTGTCGCATTCCAAAACAAAAGCGAAAAGCAGTCGAGGACAACAGAGGCCAATTTGCAGTAGGGGATGTTGTAGAAGAGGGTATGGGCGATAAACACCCACCGAACCGACACACATGGCATGTGCGCGAAAGAAAATGAACGTTTGTGGGGATCGAAAAGGTCAGGCTGAGGTCACAGCTGTGCCCGCATGCCCTCAGTGCCGTTGTTTTCCCTAAAGAAGAAGCAGCTCAGCTCTCAAACCCGCTATGAAGTAGCAGTGCGAAAGCTCTCGGCGTGCATTATTCACATATTAGGTGTGAATGTATGTATACGTACGTATTGTACATGCATGTATTTTGAAATGTACGTATATTGTACCTACGTACTACGTGGTTCATGACCGGTAGCTTGTGAAAGGGGTAACAAAGAAGAAATGGAGAAGTAAGGGATAAGAGCGGCCTTTTCCGTCCGTTTCTTAGCTGCAACCATCGGTCATCGTTTGAAGCATCCATAGTCAAACATACATAGGTGGGGCGGCGACTCTTTGCGCGACAAACGGAAAAGGGTTGTTCGTTTCGTACTTGGTAATACCGTACATACATACGTATTACCGTGGGTCACTTACATATACTGCATATACTGCATATACTGCATGCACTGCATACGTACGGTACGTCTACGTACCTCGGCCTAATGAATGCATGAGTATGCAATGCACAAAAGTATGTACAAATCGTAGCGGTAAGAGGCTGCACAGGGTAGGTACTGTACGGGTGTATACAGGTAGTAATGCATATAGCGTTTCGTACAGCGTCGCAGTACTACGTATACGTACGACATTTTCTCTGGATCTAGAAGCGAAACTTTTATTGCATCTCAAGCTGACGTCGTACTATGTATGTACAGTATGGAGGAAGCGTCCATGTTTCAAAGCATTTCTGCTTTATCCTTGCGAGCGCCTAGCCTACACTGTGTTGTACTGCTGTGTAGGCGCTCGCAAGCATAAAGCATATTCCTCTCTTCCTCCGCTTCCGTGTGTCCAATATTCCGGAACCAGAAAAATTTTCTGTTTTACCCGCTGTACTAGTAAGGCTTTTCTCAGCCTCAGAATGTCCATTCGGTGCTGTTGCACTATAGGATGTACAGTATGCTAACTGCATCGCCGTTGCTGCTGCTACTCTCTGCACTCTCCCAAACGTGCCGAGCATTCTCGACTGTCGGAGAAAACGTGCGCGCATGCTGCCTGCAGCTGAAAACGATACGGGATGCCACTGTTCCGGAACTAAACAGACTCGAAGAACTGGCGCTATTCCTGCAGCACTGCTGCACCCAGGTTCAAGTAGACAGAGTTCCAAGACTTTGCAGCCTGTACATCACCTCTGAACTTGCTCCAGCTTTTTCTGTGTCACCTGCCGGTCTAAACGGGGTTCTATGGCCGCCATGCAGCGAGAATATGACTGCAGCAGCGCCAAATTGGCCCCAAAGCAGCGGCCGCAAAGAAGTCTCGAATAAGGTGTTGAGTACTGGTCATACTCCGGTCACATCGTCCCCTGCTGCGTCTTACAGTGTGCCAACGCTGTCCGCCACAGCTCATGCTCGGCGCGAACTAATTTCTTGTAAGATTTTCTCCCAGGAAAACATTTTTCATTTTATTGCCACAGTTTACCTGCATTGTGCCTTATACCAATAAAAGATAGGACATAGGTACAGTACCTACCTACCTAGGCTTCAAATTACCATCACCGCGGCCAAAATTACCCCGCACATTCACACCGTATACAGTATCGCTTTTTTACAGGGATGTTTGCTGTGATCATTGTGCTGGGCTTCTCTGGCCTTTTTCTCGTGCTTGTGATCGGTGTCTTTCTTATTGGAACATCCAAACCATCCCGACTTCCCGCCGCAGCAGCAGCAACGTCTATTGAGCAGAGTGCAAGTACAGCTGTTTCGAAAGCTTCTCGGCATCTCGGAAACAGAAGCAGGGCCAACTCCACAAACAGACCGACTGTGGTCGGCCCGTTAAGCGTCAATAACCATGAGCCATAGATGCGATCGCTAAAGCACAGGCACCGTATGTAGGTACCTACGTACAATACGACGTACAGTACATACATACGACAGAGGTTCAATAATTTCAGTTGATGTACAGGGTGTCTCGTAATAAACCATCCACCTTCCCATGCATGTAACTCTGGAACCACACCATAGATTTTAATCCGTTTTTTGTATTTTGTTGCCAAGGCTTCAACTGAGACGTGTACAAAATTTTAGCTTCCTAGGCCCAGTGGAAGCTGCTCAAACACCTTTTTCCTGCAGCGGTCAAAAACAAGGTTTTTCGAACTGGTACTAGGGTAGTGCCGATTTAGGGGTAATTCTGTGCATGATTCATGATAAAATTAGCCTCGTAATGAAGAAAGATGTCCCAAAATGCTAGGAAATGCGTATCTCATGCATTATCCCCAGTGCCAGCATAGCAAACGCATGAAACAGGGTATCTTGAAAACTAAAACCGTTATTTTTTCCATAGTAAAGGAAAACGTCGATTTTGAGTTTCGAGATTCAAACCGTCGTAGTCTCCGAAGTATGTGGACCACATAGTTGAAATTTTGTACACTTACTTGTTGAAGCCTTGGCTACAAAATACAAAAAACCGCATGAAAATCTAAGATATGGTTCCAGAGTTACATGCACGGAAAAGTGGACGGTTTATTATGAGACACTCTGTACATACACTAGTATAAAAAGTTGTAAATTATGCCTTTTACACTTGTTCAGGTTCAGACTAACAGTATTCAATTCAGAATTCCTTCCTTTGTGCATTGAAGGCTTTCACTTAGTACGTATAGGTTTAACAGGCAACAGTGGATAACATTTATACAACATACGGTACGTACAATATGTGGGGTACTGTGGGGTAAACGCGGACAACTATCTCAGCAACCGTACGACCGATTGAGACAAAGTATTCTACCAATCGATTCCTTGAATTTTCCATTTTCAAACGAGCTCACATGTTCATGACTAGCTGTAACGGCAAGCTCAGAAAAGCTTCGGTGTCCGGGTTTACCCCATAGTACCCTACTGTACTGTAAATACAGTGATAGTACACATCTGTAATATTACGAATCCTCAACTTCCCCTTCCCACGTCAGCTGCTGTCTGATCGAATATGAGTCGCTTGGAGCGGATTTTTTGTCTTTTCTTCTCACGAATTATATTATCCTTTTGCCCTGGACAATATACCCTTCCGATGAAGTATATACATAGAGTATACGTAGGTGTATGTACGGTAACACCGACGTACAGGGCAGAGTATCAAAGGGCTAGCCTTTGTCCAGTTATTGCTATATATACTGTAGCTACCTAACTCGAAAAGAAAATCTAATATCGTAAATATCGTAGCATGTAAAACTACTGTACAGTACATACATTACGTACAGTTAGTGTACATTATAACCGCAAATGGAGTTCGACCTAGCTGTCGTTTTCGGCGTTCTCTACCTGCTCATTAGCATACCCGGTCTCATTCTGAATCTGGCGACCGTGGTCACCTTTTTCGGACACAAGGACTTTCGATTCAATCCCGCTTATCTGTGGATGGGCGGCATTGCCGTAGCTGACGTCTTCGTCCTCTCTGGTCTCGGCCCTTATTCCGCCATTCGCCTAATCACAAAGAGTCCTGGACCCAACGCACTGGAGCAGTTTATCATGATATTTGGACCAGGAGGTACCTGTGGGGTAAACCCGGTCACCTACCCTACTAGAGTGTTGATTGCTGAAGGCCACTCTTTGTCGTATACTATACGTGTGGGTTTACCCCGCCAATAAAACGGCCGGGTTTTCCCCATAATACCCTATAATACATTTTAGACATACAGTACACGGTGCACATCCACATAAAACAAAAAAAACAAAACCCCACACCACAAAAAAACCACAAAACCCCACAAAACCCCACCCCAAAAACCCCCCCAAACCACACCAACCACCCCCCCCCCCAACAAACAACAACCCTACGTACAGTACGTACCGTACGTGCATACGCACGCACATAAGTACCACTGGCGCCGTACCATCATAGCTCGTGGCTTTCTGCCCGTTTTTACTCCACGGTATGTTATGTACAGTACGTACGTTCCCTCTGTATAATAGTACTACATATTTCGGTAGGCATGTGTCTTCAGGTTGGTTCGTCTCCGGTTTCTTCTTCGCCTGTCTGAACCTGGACCGCTACTTCGTCATCTGTTGGCGTCCGGACCACTGGATTCCGCGCCTGTGCCAAAGTCGCTCGCTCGCCCTGGCTCTCATGCTGATCTCCACCCCCCGTTGGCCTACGCCTATCTCACGTATTTCGGCCTGTTTCCCGACGGCTTGGATCGACCGGCGGACGTGGTATTCATCTTTTACGATCAGCACTACACCCAGAGTTTCCGCCTGTCCCATCCGCGCGGCAAGTTGGTCCTGCTGAGTTGCGTCACCTTCAGCAATCTCACGTGGATTGTGGACATCGGATGCATAGTCGCCGTTCTGCGAAAAGTCAGGAAGGTGAAGCAGGCGGTCGGATCCAATTCCAATCGGGCTGCGGCGAACGCGGATGCGGAAAGTGTGGCCAGCGGGGAAGGAGGAAATGGGGGAGGAGGAAGACAGCAGGATGATTCCGTATGGAAAAAGCAGGTACAATCGTAGGTATATAAGTTTTGTTTAGGTAATAAATTGTGTAAGTCACAATGCTACTGCACACTGTACACACCTACTGTACGTGCATTATTCTTCCCACAAATTGTCGCACGCGCCGAGCGAAAAAAAGGGACGGCAAAACCAAAAAACGGAGGTTGCGTTCTGTTGTACCACTTGTTGGTAATCAACCTATACTACCGCAGATTTTCGTGGTTGTTCTGTTGTACCACTTGTTGGTAATCAACCTACAGTATACAGTATTTGAGTACGTATTGCAGCATACAGTAACGACTGCAAAGCGCATTGCGTTGTGCATGCACTTTTCAATGTAGGTTTCAATCTTCATCCAAACAGCCATACCAACCGTTGTCAACATCATCAGTACGGGCAGCGCTGTGGTCGCCACGGGTCTCTTGATTGGATACGACGAGCGATCGAAACCCGAAGTGAGAGGTCAGTGGGTGTTGGGTCTGTTCCACATTGCGCTGATCTGCAATCACGTGTGCAACCCCGTGTTCTACGCCATCTTCAACAAAGATCTGCACAAGCTCTGGTTCAAGCCGTGCCTGAAGAAACCAGAAACGACAACTGGCGAAGCGACTAGTGGTAATAGAAATGTGACGCAGAGAACAAAAACGTAGAGAAGAAGTTTTCTAATTTAATTTTTATCTTCTAAGTATGTCTCTACTGAGCAACGAAAGAACCTGATACAACAGTGTGATTTTGCATTATTCATGACTTTGCATAATCGGCATTATTGTTGCAGCAGTAAGAAATTTTTGAGGTCCTCGTCACCGTGATATATGTATTTTATTCGCAGCCCAGAACCTAGCCAACTCAGAATTTCCGTTCCGGCTGAAAGGGGGATCGTCCTCCATATTAGCAACACCCCCGCTCACCACGGGTTTTTTTAGGAGGACGGCAGCCAGCAGGAAAGAAAGAGGAAAAAAAAAAAAAAAAAAAAATCTCTTTTCTCCTTCCCCTTCCCCGCGAAGAAAAGGGAACAGCAAAAAACCAACTGTACTGTAATAATATGGGCAGGTTACGGTATGTACCACAAAACCCTCACCGGAGTTGTACATTTTGGGTTTATATGGACAGCTTGAAGAAACTCGAAACTGTCCACGCGTCGTGTACAAAGTGCGGCGCGCGCGTAGACAGTTGCAAAACGCGCGCCAAATTCGAGTCCTCTCTTTCGCAACTGTCCACGCGCGCGCGCCGCACCTTGTACACGGCGCGTAGACAGCTTCGAGTTTTTACAAACTGTCCCCACAAACCAAGGATGTACAACTCCGGTGGGATTTTGAAGGTTCACATGCAGCGATCACCTCTCGTCCAATTACTCAAAAAAGGCGCACAATTACTGGCAATCACATGAGACAATATCGAATCTGGAGGAGGTTTCACCCTTGGATTATTGTGAATGCTTCTCATCTTATTACGCCATAAATGAAGCGAGTAAGCCTGTGTCAGCTTATGAGCAATTTTCGGTGCACTTCCGTTTTTCTTCAGCATCGCGAGAGCAATTCCATAGCTGAGTGGATAGAACAAAGCTTCCGATATCGCGTTAACCCGTGGCCATGAATGGTTCAGCTCCGGTTGATACGTTCGATACACCCTTGTGACCAGTAGAGGACCGAAGTATACGTCAGTTAAAGGGGGATGTGGCGGGAAAGTTTGTATGTGGGGAGGCAAGTTTCGA
Source organism: Epsilonema sp. ZAB3_2 (assembly GCA_030247985.1). Taxonomy (NCBI): domain Eukaryota; kingdom Metazoa; phylum Nematoda; class Chromadorea; order Desmodorida; family Epsilonematidae; genus Epsilonema; species Epsilonema sp. ZAB3_2. Next base: position 66,484 of record JASAMW010002840.1, read on the forward strand.
ACTTCTAACGTGTTCAAGCACCAGAACCTGTACCTAGGTAAAATTGCATTCTCTTCGATGGTCATTACCCCATGTTTTGGAGCCGATTTTACATCTGCGAAACAGGGAACCAGAATGCGCGAAATCGGCCCAAACACCGTTGTATTGCAAGATCCCCTTTCTACTGGTTCCCTGCATCACAGAGGCAAAATCGGCTCAAAAACATGGGGTGTTCGTGTTAGATCGAAAGAGGATGAATGCAAAAATGCATATGCATGAGGTGCCTTCAATCAATTGTACAATAAAATTAGGAAACTGGACTTCTCCACACCAATTTCCCACCAGCTGATCCCCCTATAATTTTGGATTGAATTCGCTGGCCTCTTTCTCCATGGCCAAATGGAGAAACGGGTGGTGTGCTTGAAACTTCATGAAGGCATTGTTGAGTTCGCGTCGATTTTGATAGGCGATGCTATTGTTTAGCTGCTCAATCGAACGCAGAGAGATGCTATCCGTGTCCAAATAGGCTCCACCGTACTTGTACAGGAATGCGAGTCGCGCGGCGTCGCTAAGAAAGCGAACGCGCTTGACGAAGTCGCTCACGTTCCACTCTGCCTTGCGGTACCAGCTCTCCAGCGGTGTGCGCGAAAAGAGAGAGGAAAAGTTTAGCATCCGAGATTCCACGTTGCCTAATTTGAGCAAGTGTGAAGGAAGAGCAGCCGCAGTTTCATCGACGGAATACCAGTTAACGCGGCTGTGTGGGTTATGCGTTGCAGCCGAATAGATCGCGCACAGTTCGAAGCATTCCAGTGGCTCCTTCGAAGTCCGAAGAAAGAAAATGTTGCTGGCGGCCCGTTCTGGTCCTTGAGATGGTAAGTGTCCACCGGTCGAATTGGCTTGAACTTTGCGTTGCACTGAAGAGAGAAAGCTGCTAACAATTGGCCCCGCTTCTAGCCTTTGAAACTGTTTCAATAGTATAAGCCCGACTACAGTCAAGAACAATAGCACCAAACATATGAAAGGTGTCGCAACTGGCGGCATAAAACGGACCGGACTGGAAGGAGGGACACAACCTCACAGGACACAGGTAAAGAACGAGAATGCCAACAAGAATAAAACGTTGAACACAAAAGCGCGCAGACAGGAAATAGACATCATTCAATACACTTTCATATCCAGGAGGATTTGACAAAAGGTGAATTAAGCAAAATTCTTCGGCATACCGGCATACCGGCAAACACTGTTGCAGCAGAGAACGTTGTCTGTGGTACCGTAGCGGCTACTGCCGTTGCTTGCTACCCATAAAAGTTTTAGCTGCCGCAGCGAGGCTTATTTTATTGCTGCTCGAAATGATATATAAATTGACAAAGAAAATACATAGTAGGGGACAAGCAGAAAAAAACTGCTGTTCTTTCTGTTATCAACAGTGCAGCAAACCGTGTCTATACAGGTGGAAAGTTGGATTGGAAACCAAGTTTCAAAGCCGTCATTCATGTACAGGGTGTCTCACGTAGATCTCCCTAACGATTCAGCCTTTTAACTTACGTATTACAGCAAATACCATGCTGAAATTTTGTCCCCAGGCCCAGAAACCCAAGAATGTGCCACATTTTGTGGCAAAATTTGATCCAGATAGGCCAACAGCAAACGAAGCTACAGGCTTTGGAAAGTTTGGACTCCAAACTTTTTGGACCCTGTTTTTATCATTTTCCGCACTGAGTTTAAGACGAAATTTATGATAGATTGAATTTTGTATAATTATAGTTTGGACACCCTGTAGTACGGTATGTGGTTTATTAGCATAAGTGCTTCGAAATGGACAGAAGTTATTCGCTCACAGCATCAGACAGAAGCATTGCACGCAAGTACATAGTACGCAGTATGTACATGTTACGTGTAAAAGAAAAAAAAACAGAGAGAGAGAAAAAGAGAGAACAAGAAAAAAAAAAAAAACAAACAACAACAAAAAAAAAAAAAAACCACAAAAAACACGAAACAAAAAAAAAAAAAAACCTATGTACATATTTGTTTGTATGACAGTAGGGAGTACAGTACACGGACGGTTGTGATTTTCGTGTTCGCATGCTTGTTTTCAAAGTCTCCGTTGACAACTGGTTGCGCAACCGTTGACGACCGACATATGGAGGAGTTGTGCAACCGTTGACAATCAACGTAGTAGGTAGATAGATATACCCTAGCAGTTGCGCAACCATTGACAACCAGCGTATGAAAATTGCGTAAACATGGCAACGGTTGGCAACGTATGTACGTACATATGCAAACTCATGTCATCCTTTTTAGTAAGACCTCCTTCTTAACGTGTCCAATTGTCCACTTTCACTGTGATTCAATGGGTCCATGTAAGTCGAGAATGGTGGTGCTTTTGCCATCAATTTGGATGAAGGGGAAGGGCTTCTGGCGGCTGCAGCTGCAACCCCTGCAGCTGCAACCCCGTTCGCAACCCCTGCAGCTGCTGGCGGCAACAAAGAAGCGATAGCGAACATCGAATCCGCACAGCTACTGCTCAACGTGCCTACCCGTGGTCGAAAATACAACCCATAGTTGTTGTGATGATTATCGCAAACCAGTCCGTTCCCTTCCGATTTGGGTAGCATCGTAGCTTTCGGCTGAAGCGGCGGCATATTGCATGCAGCATGTGCTGATGCACTGACGCGGCCGTTTTGCCAAGTCGGCAGCTTGGGTCTAAGAAAAGAGGCTTCACTCTGATGCCTTATTAAGAATTTCGATCGGAGCCCGCTGCGACTTGGTCCCATGAGGTCGAAATTGAAGCGGGAGTCAGTCCAGCCGGAGAACCAGCGATCGCGGTTCACGAACAGTCTCGAATAGTATCTGGTCCACTTCTTGCTGCGGTAGCGATGGATACCCGTGATCGCCGTCCTGTTTTGGATACGCGAGGAAAGGCTCATAGAACTTCTATGGCGTGTGCTACCACCGGTGGGTTGGTTTATCAAGGAGAGAAACGGCGTGGCGCAAGTCGACACCACTGCCATCAGATGAGCAGCCAGGAAGGTGAGCGTCCACTCTTTCCAGACGTTGCTGAACCAGTGGAAATAGTTGATGAAAATGGCGTGCAGATAGAGCGGCGACCAGCAGAAGATGTACAGGCCGACGATAACCATCAGGAGCATCACCGCTTTTCGATTGCGTCGGCGTTCGCGTCGGACGCGAGTTCGACTGTAGGCGCCAATGGTGCGCTTGCGCCATAGGAACAGGCCCATGTGGGCGTAGCAGGGCAGGAGGATGGCCAACGGCACCAAGTATTGCGCCAGAAAGGAGAAGAGTAGGAGTGGCTGGTGACAGTTGTTGCATCGGATGACGCAGACGTTTTTCCACCTGCTTCCGAAATGGTCGGGGATTCTGAGCAGGCCGTAGCTGTAGAAGTAGGGGAAGCTGAGCGCGAAGGCGTGCAGCCACAGGACGCAGAGTAGCTGGCGGGCGGTGCGACGACCGAGTCGACGACGAAAATGGAAGATGAGCAGCCAGCGATCGATGGCCAGCAGCGCCACCGAATAGAAGGAGGCCGTCGCCGACATGTGAATGGCGCCGTAGCCCAGACGACACGCGACCGCCCCCAGGATCCACTCCGACTGCAGCAGCACTCGAAAGCAGAGAATGGGCAGGTTGAAGAGGACGAAGCAGAGATTGGCCAACGCCAGACTGGTCATCAGCAGGTTGGTCACCGAGACTTGGGTCGTGCCGCTGCCTGCTGAGCCGCACCAGACGTGGCGGCACAGGTAGCCATTTCCAGCCAGCGACACCAGACACAGCAACGCGTACGCCAGTAAACCGGTCAATTGAGCCGCATTAACCAGCGATGAATCCAGTGCGATCACGCTTGGGTTGGGTTCTGCATCTTCCAAAGTTGATCGCAGCGCCGCTTGACACGACAGGCAATCGCGTGTCTGCAACAGCTCGCTGAATATGGCATGGTTGGACAGAGTCGAAATATTAGACGTGCCCATCTTTAACTAAAAATTGTGTCAGTCGGCTTCCTGACTTGATGCCATTATGAGGTGGCCTGTTGCCAGTTCTAAATGGCACATGTGGAGTGGGCTATTGAAATAGTACACAATAGCACAGCAACGAGTGTCCGCCCGCTCAGTACTACTGCATATACGACAAGGTATAAAATCGTTACGTATGTAGGCTACATAGGTGCGCATTGTACGCTTTACACCTAGGTACGCATTACGTACATACAGGAGGCATAATCTTTTCTTGAATTAGTTTCTGATCCTAAGTACCGCCTATGGCTCCCGCGCAAATATGACACGGCAATGCCGGCATTTGTTTCATTGACATCATTCGACGCGTCTTATTACAAGAAAGCTAGCGAACCCTGCCTCATCATGAACGATAATTAACCATTAAAGGCAAGGGGTCCCCTAACACCGACTTTGGAATTTAAAGTTCAAACAAATTTTATCATAAACTAAACACAGCATGAGGAATAAGACTTCACCGCTCACCACGCCACCTGGCGAAAACGCGGGAAGCAAGGAAAAAGAAGCGACGAAGCGACAAAAACGCTACATGAACGCCTAGAGCACGCACTGCGCAAGGCCATGTACTCCTAGAGAGGTCTTCTGTTCTGACGAAGGCCCCACCTCCCGCCTCCCTTTCCTTTTTCCTTCCTTCCTTCCTTGTGCAACACTGCTGGAAAATAAGAATAGTGTTTCGCTTTTAAACCGCTAGAGGCGTGGTGAGCGGTGAAGTCTTACTCCTCATGCTGAGTTTATGTATATTTTTAACCAAGTCTTTTACAAAAAACCGCCTTTCAATATTCCTATACGTTCACGAGTTATCCGTGTGCAAACTTCAGTACCGAAGACGGATTTGGGAACCGCTACGGTAGGTACTACTGTAGTGGTTGGCCCGACGACCGCTTCAATACTAAAATTTATCGACTTTTATCGTCGAATAACTCGTGAACGGATAGGAATTTTGAAAAGCGGTTTTTTTGTAAAATACTTGGTAAAAAAATAGTTTACGATAAAATTGGTTTGAATTGAACTTTAAATTCGAAAGTCGGTGTTAGGGGACCCCTTGCCTTTAAAAAAGGTGATAATGACCTGCTCGCAGTAGGTACATACAGTATGTACGTACTGTACATGAGGTAGGTATAGGCGGTAAGATGACCCTTAGCTACGGTACGGTAAGTAGGCTGTAAAGTTTGGTGTATTACCCGATCGGGTTATACAAACAAAGTCCACCAATTTGCTCGGGGTATACTCGATATCGGGTAATACAAAATATCGGGGTGTACGTACCATACATACTTGCTTATTTCAGCGTAAAACAGCTTTTTGAAGCATTTGACGCGAGGTGAATATCGGGTTATACAAAATAAAATACTAAAACTCAAAGTCGACAAATTTGCTCGGGTTATATTCGATATCGGGTTATACACCAAACTTTACAGTAATCAAGGAACGTACGCGATAGGAAAGTTTTTCTTGATAAATTCGACTAAGAGCAAACATTTTTTAGGTGTTGTTTATGTTTTACTACGGTGTTGTTCATAAATACAGTAATTGCCTAGCTGACAAAACCGCAATTGTTGTACTGTACACACAAACTCAATCACTCTTTAGGCAAAATCTTATCACGCGGCTTTTACTTTGACGCGGCTTTCTGCTATTCAGTTAAAAACGAATGATTAGTTTTCTTTTCATTATCCTTTCCTTCATTCATTTCCTGTTTTCTTTGTGTTACGCGAGCAAAACGAAAAAAAGCAAAAGACTCTATTTTCCAAAGTAGATAAGCCCATGATGTGCATTATGTGCATCCCGCTAAAACTTCCGCGTCTGACCATTATTCTATTTTTGATATCTGGCTCCGCCTCTGGTTAAACCGCCGCAGTTTCCGCTAATATAGCGATAGGGAAGGTAATAAGTGGAACACTGCTCGGCTAAAAGCAAAGACATCTTGAATCATTAGATGAATACATTTACTGGAACAAATACTATAGATAACAAAGTAAAAGAGCTTGTAAAAACAGAAAGGCAAAGCACCCTCTTGGTACGATCAATTCGATATTGCCACTGATACAAACCAAATCATTGTTCCGTTCACATGCCAATCAAATCAGGCTACTCAGTCGTCTCAATCATGACCTGACAAAATTAAACTTTATTGCTGCTGCACTGTAATGTGGAGACTCATCCCTTAATTTTGGAGTTTTACAGTACAGGGTGTCCAACCTATATTTACACAACTTTCAATTGATCATAACTCCCGTATTAAGAGGCAGAGAAAGATGGGACCTAGCTCATCTGAAAGCTTAATTCACGAGCTATAATATGGTATGTCTGCCGTTTCGCTATGACTCGCCGTTCTCGAGTTAGAGCGATTTCCGCAAAACACCTCAAAAATGATTTTGGCCAAACTGAATGCACATCAATTTCCCTTTTTTGCTGCATATTCTTGCTTCAGCCAGAATAATCTTGCATAAATATGAGTATTGTTCATTGATACCCTTTGATTGCCTCATATTGTTCTGTGGTGTTACCTTCTGGATGAATGTTTGCACTTTATTGTCAATTTTCACTCTCCATGGTGAACTGTCGCACTGCAATGCTACCCTTTTGGTTAGTTTTTAACATTTTGGTCAAAAAAGCTCTTCAAGGAGCAAAAATCCAATCTCCAACGGTGTGGTACATTGGAAGATATTGCTGGTCAATTATTTTCCACTTTCACATTCGTACTAACATGTTTTAGCCCAGTTATCCGTCAATTAGCTGTGCAATCTAGAAAATCGCCAAAATGCTGCAGTTTGGCCAAAATCATTTTTGAGGTGTTTTGCGGAAATCGCTCTAACTCGAGAACATACCATATTACAGCATACCATATTACAGCATACATACCATACCATACCATGCATACATACCATACCATATTACAGCATACATACCATATTACAGCTCTTGAATTGAGCTTTCAGGTGAGCTAGGTCCCATCTTTCTCTGCCTCTTAATACGGGAGTTATGATAAATTGAAAGTTGTGTAAATATAGGTTGGACACCCTGTAGTTTTCATTTTTCTCAACTAGCAGATGGATTAAGAACTCTTCCAAAGAGCAAGATGGCTCCCGTTTGTTTGTCCTCCACCATGAAGAGGAACGGATGGTCGGCTACCACATGGTTCTTCTGCTTTCGAATATTCGACACCTTTCTGTAGGTGTCGTCCGTTTGGTCAATGTAGTCCGTATCGTACATCTATTGTAAGGACAAAAAGAAAAGAGACACGTAAGTAGAATGCTAAATAATGATGTACGTTATTCAGCTGTGAATATTCTGAGGTGCGTAAAGAAACTATCTATATATTATGTACGTTACGTATGTACACAAACAAAGCCGGGTGGTAATCTTACCGAAAACTCTGATCGGTGGTAAAAATTCGCCACAGGTTTCGGTTGTTTGTGGCCAAGGAAAATGTTATCAAAGGTCGGCTTCTGGAACAGATCTCCAAGGCCATCAAAATTGAGAATAGATGGCCCGATATCCAACACAGAATACGCCTGCAAAATGAGAAAAACTACTACGCTTTCGTTAGCTTCTTTTTTATCTACGTACTGCGTACAGTATGTATACTAGTCGGAGTACGTAACGATCAAGAGTTCGCTTGACAATTTTGCCGCTCCCGTGGCAATCTGACATTCTAAGCAAGAATATCAATAGTGTTTGAAAAGGGTCGAAAAGCCGGTTGCTATACTTGTTTAGAATGTCAGATTGCCACGGGAGCGGCAAAATTGTCAAGTGAACTCTTGATCGTTTCTCCGACTATACTGTAGGCCTATGTACAGTATAGGGTGTTTCATAATAAACTTTTCGGATGTTTGAGCCTCTCATTCCTCAACGGAGCGTTCGATTTCAGTACGCTCTTTTACATTTGGTAGCTAAGGCTTCTACCAATGTGCAGGAAAAATTTCAGCCCTGTAGCCTTTCTACCATGGAAGCTATGAAAGCTCAAACTTTTGGACACGAAAATTTACAGTTTTTTTCACTATGGGGGAAAAACCGCATTAGGGCCGAAGTTAGCACTTCAAGAATGAGTTTTCCATTTTTCTTCACAATGGCCTAGTAGATTTGATTCTGCCGCGTCTTGTGTGGTATCTTGAACAGGAATTGAAAATGTAGCTTTTGGATGGGAAAATATGCTCGCTATTCTGGTACAATAATAGGCAAATCCTTGATTTCGGAGGTCAGCCTTTCTTAGTGTTTTGAGACACTTTCTGTTGGCCTAGAAAGATGAAATTTAGCCTGCGTCAACGATGAAGCCTTGGCTACTTATTGCAAAAGACCGCATTTGAAAATGACACTCCGCTGTGGAGATAGAGACACAAACATCCGGAGAGTATATTATGAAACACCCTCTACGTACGTATGCACGTAGTACGTTCGGACAGGAAAGGACACTTTTACCGTTACTGCATGAATGTTTGTACTCGGTGAAGAAATGTCCATGTCTGTGCTTTGCTCAACACATTACCGATAGAAAAATACCTTATCCTTGAGAGAAAACCCTTTGTCTACAAACGCACCTGAATCTTCGGAAAAAGCAGGAAGGTCCAGTCTCCCAGCTTCGCTCTCTGGGTCATCTGTTGAATGGCCTTCCAAGTCAGAACTTTCTCCAGAAATGTGAGCGAGTATCTGCCGAATGGGATGAACAGCCAGAGGGTTTGTTCGTGGTGAATCAGTGGCACTCCGACCACTCGGCACTGTAACTCTTCGCTGACAAAGTTCTTCATGTGTCCCTCTTTGTAAATCATGGGCACTTTGTAGCCATCCCCAACGGTGGGAGGATAAAAAGTGTGAAGGACGACAGTGCCTCGATCCAGATCGCTCTTAAAATGAGCACCGCTGGCAATGGTCATGGCATCCAGGTTAAAGGGCACGTCGACGTTGCGTGGATTAAGGACTCGCCCCTTGATCTGGTTGTAGCTCATGCCCTGCACCCCGAGGTTCAAGTCTTCCTTCAGCTGCGCAAGATTAACCTCGGGACTTCGCTGCATCATGGACACGTCGTAGCAGCCGGCGGATAGGCGGAGAAAATCTTCCCGAATCTGAAAAATACGTACAGTACGTTGGGTATAGGTGTGTACATGTATCGTACTGTACGTATGTATACGTGTGCGTACTGTACGACAATAGATATGTACATAGGTAGTATATAGCAGGATTGGTCACAGCACAGGTCATTGGGAATGCGGCACATCAACCTTTTTACCTTGTACTCTTCTCCAAAGAAGAGAAACTGCGAGAAATAGATCTCGGTGGCTTTGGGCAGAGGCTGCGCCATTTGGCGCCTGAAGTTATTGGCCATTTTCGCGTACACGTGTCTCAGCTCGTTGTGCGTGATCTCTTCGAACAGTCCGCACCTCTCGAAGACCTTGCGAGTGGCGCCCGTGGAACCCTCGTAAAGCAACGCCATCATCTGGGCCAGTGCGTAAGGGGCAATGGCGAAATTTGAGCCGCCTTGCGCCTTAACGAACAATGGGATCCAGCTGTAGAGTTCCCAGGTGAATTGCAGCTGGCCGTTGCTGAATCGCGCTTTCAAATCTTGCGAAACCGGCGGATACTCGGCGGGACAGGCTGGCACTTGCGCCTCTTTCGTGTTCGACCCGCAGTTGCCGCAGGTGGCCTTGCAATAATACTGTTGGAAGACGAGCTCACCATTTTGGGTGCACAGACCCAGGTTGCTCTGACAGTTGGGCAGCTTGTCAACACAATTGCCGCTTTGTCCTGTAACAGCAGTAGCACACGACAATCAGAAAATCAATAATCATTACCGAACCAAGGTAAAAAAGGCAGCATCGATCGTGAGCCAATGAAGCACGAATGCAATTGTATAAGCATGCTTTTACCAATCCAGTCTTCGTAGCGAAGCACGAGGTTCCACTGTTTACCTGCACAAGGCCTCCACAGCACTAAGAGTTGCACAGCAAAAGCAACTGGAATTATCATCATTGTGCAACGAACACTGGAACGCACCAAAAAGTTTTCTTCCAACTTCTTGAAAACAAAACAATTATTTGGCGAGCAGGACACAATCGGTTTCTTGAGAAGATTTATTTATGCCACTATCTTTGAACGTGATATCAATGGCGATATCAACTCTACAAGTGAATGATCTTGTATTTTAGGAACAAAATGAGTAATGCATCAGGCCCACTGTGCATATCTGTTGTTGTACGGTCTGTCACGCAGTTTTACATATATTGCACCGCAATGCCCCCAGGCAACGCCAGCGGCCAATTCAACCAAAAAATGGCCTTTAGGTGAACCTGATACGTTCAGCATGACAGAACACGATGTGATGATTTTGGATTATGCAAGAGCTCATCACTGAGAAATGCAGGTTTTGTCACGTTTTGTTTTTATTTATTTACTAGACACAATATTGAACGGCATGGGGTGGAGCATTTTCAAAAATTAGTAATTTAGGTAGGCCTATTTATTGCATTATTGCATACAGATGCACACCTTTAAATATGGTCGAATAAAAAGACTAATTTTCGGCTTTTTCTTCCCTCAGGGGATTCAGCATGCGACCTAGCAGCATGATCGAGCCACTGTTTTTATCCTTGACCAAATACAGGAACGGATGATTAGCGAGGAATGTGTTGGGCTGACCAGGTAACCGCGCAATTTTTTCTCTCAGTTCCGCACTTTGATCAAAAGTGTAATCATCGTACATCTGAAATTGACAAAAACAGAACCTGGGAGACTTGTCTTGCCCCATTCATTCACTCTTATTTTATATTTTACACGCGTACCTACATACGTACAGTTCATCAGAGACGTTAAACAATAAACAATGACAACAAAGACAAAGAAACGATGTAATATATGCTATACTACTTTGTATGTACAATATGTATGTACTGTAGTATTCCATATACCTACCTCAAAATCAGCAGAGTGAAAAAATTGAGCCACATGTTTTGGAAGTTTGTGGCCCAGGAACATGGCTCCGAGTTCTGGCGGGATCATCATCACCTCTTGCAAGCCTGGCAATTTCTCCAAGTATGGCAGCAGGTCCAAAGTGCTTCCTCCCTGAACATAATACATACAACAACAGCCAGTGGAGGGTGTCCATTAAATTAGGAACGACTTTTCAAAAGCATGATGAAACTTACGTGCATTTTTGGCAAGAGAACCGTGTCTTTCCACTGGTCCTCGTGCGCCGAATGAAGCACATTGTCCAGCATGTCTGCGGACATAATTCTTTCCAACGTCGTCAAGCCGTAGCGTGAATAGGGCAGCAAAATGTAGAGCGTGTGGGTGCCGTAGATGAAGTCCATGCCCAGAACGTGCAGGCGAATTTCCGGCCTATGAACTGCGTAGTATTTAAAGCGGCCCTCCAGCAGCACAAACGGCACTTCGACGCCAAATCGAGATGTGGGCGGATAGAAGGTCTCCTTAATCACAGGTGCGTAGTCAAAGTCCGACTTGAAATAGGCGGCGTTAAGCAGGGTCAGGTGGCTGGGGTCCAGCGCAACGGAAGTGTCGTGTGGATTGATGATTTTGCGCTTGATTGTGCCCCAAGACATCCCCTTGACCGCTTCGTTCAGCTCCTCCTTCACTTTGGGCAGATCGCTGGTGTCAAACCGACGGAAAAGCGTGGTGTCGTAGCAGCCGGTAGCCAAATCGCGGAAGCTTTGCCTCAGCTAAGAAAACCAGAAGAAGCGTGCACCAAGAAAGATACACGCAGTAAAATTGAACCCGATGTTGCATGTGTATTGTGTACTTGGCAATACTCTCACAAAATCTCAGTCAATTGTGGGCCAATGCGTACGTATGTACGTAGTGTTTGTATGTACATTTATGCAAATCTGCCAGGTAAAATAAAATACCCAAATAGCACACAGCAGCTCCATAATTTAACTGAAGCCGAACAATTTCGATTGCGCACCTTGTACTTTTCCCCGAAGAACATCACTAGCGACTGGTAGATTTCCGTGGCTTTGGGCAGCGGCTGATTCATCTGTCGACGCACGTTGTTCTGCTGCTTGGCGTAGGTGTGCCGGATCTCATTGGGGCTTTGGAAGCTGCGGAAGAGCGGACTGGTCTTCAGACGCTCCTTACTGGCCCCCACGCTACCCTCGTACAGCACGCTGAGCATGGCGGCGATGGAATAAGGAGCGAACGCGAAATTCCCACCGTTCCGCACCTTTTCCGTCAACGGAATTTGGGAATACAGGTCCCAGGCGAGACGGAGCTGAAAAAAGCAGTGAGGGTACTTGGAGGCATTCCGACATTGCATAACTATACATTTACAACTTCTTATGTAGGCAAGGCTATATGTCTGGTGGCTATGACAGTCGTATCACCAAACGTACTACATACCTGACCGGAAGTAAACCGGGACTTGAGATAGGTCGGAACCCCCGGGTATTCGGCGGGACAAGCGGGTACGATAGCTTCCATGTCGCCGCTCCGACAGTTGCCACAGGTGGCACGGCAGTAGTGATGCTGGAATACCAACTCGCCGTCCGACGTACAAAGTCCGAGATTCTGTTGACAGTTGGGCAGCTTGTCCACGCACGGCTCATTGGAGCCATCTTCGGCTAATGTCGTGCCTGGTATAACCAAGATGAAGTCATGGGTTGGATAAAAGCGGTACATAAACTCAGACAAGTGAAATTTTTTACATACAAACCCAATGGCTCTTGTTTATTAGTCCTTGGGTCGGGTAAAGTTGTTCCTTTTTCAGTTACGTACAGTTACAGTATGCTTGGTATCGTACGTACAGTATATGTTCGGTTCGATAGGTGAGAAATAAGGCGGAGGGTTACCTAGGAAAAAGCAGATCCAAACTTGCCAACAGCAAAGGAACAATAGCGTCTTGGAAGACAGTAGCAATAACGTGTCCTTGGCCATGACGAGAAGATGGCAGTGCAGCGTTGATCTGTTATTGTTTTGCGGCTTTTTATGGCCGATATCGATCAGCGTCAAATCGATCGTAGAACCACACAGATCTGACCCGTGGGCGAGCGAGTTAAGGGACACACCTCAAACTTTCACCACACTAAACAGACAGTTGGGTGTCAGTCAGGTGCAGGATTGTGGCCAATTTGTATGCACTAGTTTACTCCTCCTATCTTAGACAGCGTGCCCACAGCAAAATGGCTGAACTCTCTTTGATGCGACTAGAGAAAAAGTGCTCTCAAAACTGGTGCTGCTCCTGTTGCCCTGGTCGCACCTCTGGCAAATGCTGTGTAAATCAGTTACGAAACAGGCCGCCACGATATCGGCGTTGGTCCATTGCTGTAATGAATCGTTCATAGCCCACCAAGAGTAAACCCACTTGTTGTTCCAGTAAATGGGGTGCAGGGCTTCAGTCATGATCCACCCTGCTCTGCTCAGACCGAATTGAATTTCTACCCATTGCAGAAGCCCACTTATTGACTTTGGGTCGTACAAATCTGGGTTCAAGTTCAAGTTAAACTTTACGTATCGCCATCGCGCCTCGTATGCATCGAATGAACCAAAACGGCAAAAAACTATTGTCATCCTCTTTCCTTCCAACCCAAACTTAGATTTGTTTGTTTTCATGTTGATACCTAATACGACAAAATTTCGACCATTTATTTATTGTCGGGCAACTTTATATTGAGGTTGTGAGCGAATAATTACAGTATTGTATCAAAGGTGGCCCAGATCGCGGTTTGAAGAAGGCGACAAGATCCAGTTCCGAAATTTCTAGGAGTGTGGGCTCCAGGTCCAGACCAGAAACTCGCATCGAAGTAAAGGCCAGGATCATCGCGCAATAACAAAGGAACAATGTAGCCTTGATGGGCCATCGGCAAATTCTTTGTCTTCTGTTCTTCCTTTCTAACCGTACGGTGTAGGTCTTGGTCGTATTTCAAAATTTTTATTCGGATACAGCACAAAAGTACCTGTCAACTTCATGATTGCGTCATGGTAATTATGTAAACGCGGACAAACCTGCTTTGACAACCGAAGAAAGTCGCTGAGTTGATATGGCGAAGACAAAGTCAAAAATATTACAATGCAAATGTGCAAACTATAGTACGTACAGTACGTAAGTGCATTACTTACATAGAAATCACAAGTTGTATACGGATGACATATGTACGTACGTACGTAGCCATGCTCCCATACTACCTAGTACCTAAGTATAGGAGTACGCACAACAGTACATTACGTTCATTGCATGCTGGCTTGGCTGCTATGTACATGCATCAATAGCGTGATGTGTGTATAATACATGAGCTACATAAAAGCAAGCAGTAATGTATGTACAGAACAGTAGAAGATGGTACCGAAACAAATATGTATGTATGTACAATACAGACATGCTTTTTCCTTTTAGGAAGACAATGAATGAATGATCTTATCAAATACAACACAAAAAGGCAAGAATAAGTACATAGTACATACTGTTCAGCAGAGATTGCGGATTTACTGAAAGATTTGTTTGCTTGGGTCGTAAACGCGTCCCATGAGCAGGATTGTGTTGGTGGGATTGTCACGAAGTAGAAAGAGGAAGGGTCGATCCACGACAAAGACGTCGCGAACGGTCGACGGTTTCCGGCGATTATTCGAAAACAACGGCAACCATTCCTTCACTTTGGAACCTGAGTTGGGGAAGGGTGCACCCGTCAGCTAAACACAGAAAAACATATTTTTTCAAAACGAAGACGAACTGTAATAGTGTAGTATTTTAATATGAAAAATATTAATATTGATATTAATATAATATTGATATTGATATTGATATAAAATATTATTTACTATTTTAATATTAAAATATAAAAATAAATTGCACAAACAGGTACGTATGTATATTTAGGTAGGTACAGTACATAGGTATTAGGTAGTGTAGTATATATACATATATTACCTTGAATGAAGCCAGCTGATGAAAACCGTCGAATTTTTTCGGGATTCTGTGACCGAGAAACATTTTTGACATGTCCCACTCCTGGAGCAGTACATCAAAACCAACGCGAGCCAAATGCCCAGTCAAATTGGTCCACTGAGTTATCTGCAATTAAAAATACCAGCATTATGTACACTCATGTGCACGTTTGTAGTACATGTACGACTGTACGTATGTTACCTTACTTACAGACTACTCTACTCATGCTCACAGACACAAACTGACCTGTATATCTGGAATTAGCACGCTGAATTTTGTGAAATAATCTACAGAATTCAGCATCTGCACCAAGTACTCAGAATCGATCCACTTTTCAACGGCCTGAAATTCCCCCACGTGCTCCGGTTGAAGAATGAACAGGGTCTGTAGACTGTCAACAGAGCTGACAGCCAAAACTTGTAGGTCCAAATCCGGTTCGTGGAACACCCCGAATCTTCCTTTTCCCAGTAAGCTCATTGGTGGATAGACGTGTGTGCTAGCAGACGTGTGAAACTTGGCTCTGTATCGCTTAGTCGCCGGTGAATGTGTTGCGTTGAAGCTCAAACTGTTGAAGAACATCAGCTTCGTTTGGTTATGAACAAAAGTTTCTGGCAAGCTGAAGATGAGCGGTTCGGGGTTGCGCAATGTTCCCCGAATCAGTCGATTCAGCTCCTGCCGGAGAAAAGTATGATTTCTGCGACGAAACTCTGTGCTGAACAGGGTGGAACCGAAGCATCCGACCAGGCGATCGCGAACGTCGAAGCGAATTCGTTGGCGTCGATTGTCGGCCAAGAGGAGATTGGCAGACAAAAGCAGAGCGTCGTCAGTGATGAGCGAAGCTTGAAGCCGACCAGTGTTTAGCTCCCTCAAGTAGTCGTGTAGGGAAGCATATGCTCTTAGATTAGGCATGTCGTCAAAACTGGGATACACAGACTGAAGATTCAACCCGATTCTCGCCTGACTCAACATGGAAGCAGCTGTAACAGGTGCGATGACAAAGTTTTCTCTTCCCCTTCCTTCGTCAATTTCCTCGGAAAAATTTTGCTTCAGTCTTGAATCGCCAGCTACAGAGTGATAAAGACGCCATGCGAATGCATAATTTCGCTTCCAAAAGTCCAGCTTTTCCTCTTCGGATATTGTCGCATGTTTCACCTTGAGGTCACATGGATTCAAGGAGCGCTTTGGGTTTTTGTCGCCGAGAAAACTTTTCAGTTTTGCTGGTTGTTCAATCTCGTCTTCTTTGGGTCGCCAAGCAAACGGGTCGAAAAGAGTCGCTTTGGCACATTTCTGACAAGATTTCTGGCAGTAGTACTGTTGAAACTGGTCATAGTCCGTCTCGCTGCACCAAGCCACGTACTTTTGACAGAAATACGCTCGGTCCAGACAAGCTGGGGCATCTACAAACAGTACGTAATGCTCGCTTATATAGATATAATACAGTAGTATACAGCTGGAAAGCAGAGAGGTGTTCATTTTCTTTGACCAGTTTAGCCGGCTCAGTTTGCGAGGAAACATTAGGCTCAAACGTGTTGTTGCTGCAAGTACCTACATACAGTGGACCACAATGCCCGTCCATAAAAGAATGCATCTGAAGTCATGCCTTTAAGCTTACATTTCTTGACGTCCTCGTTATCAGGCCCACTTTCGCACCTTCCGCACGTTTTCCTGCAGTAGTAGTTGGCAAAGATTTGTTGATCAGGATCGTCGCATAGCGACAAATGGGTATGGCAGTTGTTCAGGCGATCGGTGCAGGTATTTGTCCGTGTTTTTGGGATCGGTGTGGGTCTTTCTGGCATAGGTGATTCTGCGGTAGGATTACTGTCACTTTCGGAAATGGCAGTAGCGCCAATACTCGTAGTAGTTGTTGTAGATGAGTCGTGAGATATGTTTTGAGTGGCATCTTGAGCAATTTGGATGTGATTCTTACCCGAAGTTACGACAGCAAGCGACCAGACAAGGCCAGCAGCTAGTGAGAAAAGCTTTCGCATATTTGCTGTGGGAGTGGGCGGAAATTTTTATTCGATATGAATAGCAGTAAAAACTCGTTGATGAATGATGAGAAAAACCGTATTGATGTTCAGTGTGGTAATCGGATTCTTTTGTAGTCCAGTTTTTAACTCCAGAAGCGTAATTATATCTGGAAATAATTTGCAAGATATTGCCAAGTCAGAGATCGGTAAAGGCGCGAATTAGGTGCGAACTTGTTTGTTCCAAAGTTGAATTGGTGAAGTCGATAAGCGCGTTTTGTTTCTAAAAACTTTCTGTTTCCGAAACAAGAGGATCCCGTGACGTGACCAATACTCATCCATCCTCTTCTGTTTGTGGGGGCTGAGATTGCAGAACAGGTTTCGAAAAATTTGTTACCACCTTGCCCAGTACTGAACTGTATGTAACGTTTCCATACATGTGCAAAGCAAAACGTGCAAAGATTTTATCGCGCGTGGCAAAGACAGTGGAACAATTCTAAAATTGTCGAAGCCCACAGGGCGACTGCATTGACTTCTTGAGCTTGACAGTTATCCTGACGTTTATCACGTACGTACTTACTACTGAGATAGATGCACAAAATGCCTGTGTCTTGTCGTGTCATGTGACATTCAGCTATCAGTTTGTATCTTGTTTGTTTGTATCAGTTATCAGTCTACCTGCTCTGCTGCCCTCCAATGATCAGCAAACTCGAACTCGAATTGATTGCAGCACAATACACCATCATTGTTTTATGTTTCTTACATTCAACTGTTCGTCCAATTCCAGAGAACAAATCCGCTTATCCAAAAATTATTCGTACGTAATGCACAACAACATGTTTGTATATTAGTACAGCCATACGTGATTAATATAGCTAAGTATTTTATCAACTTGTGATGTGTCATGGTCTTGAGACCTACTGAAACTACTATGTGTACCAATAGGTTCTTCATCCGAATCTCAACATGAAATCGGCAGCGCTTTGTCTATTAAAGCTGATCGGTGGGAGTAGGGCTGCCAACCCTTTTCGGTGATGGTCTCTGTTCTGCACGACACCCATTACCGTATTTTTGGGTGTATATCCCCCCCATTGTATATCCCCCCCAGTGTATAACCCCCCATTGGCAAAACATAAATTTTGCCCAGTGTATATCCCCCCTGGTGTATAACCCCCCATGTACTGGAAGGTACCTAGCCTACCTACGTAAGCTGGTCATAAGCTAACTATAGCTACTCCTACACCAAGCTACTATGCCTATAAGCTTAGCTGAGCATGTCTTGTACTAGAATAACCCTGTTTTGACCGCGATTATGCCCTAAAACACGTACTTTTGGCCTCAAAAACATGCCTCTACACACCTCTCAAAAACATAAATTTTGCCCAGTGTATATCCCCCCCCCCCCCCAGTGTATACCCCCCCCCCCCCCCCCCCAGTGTATAACCCCCCATCGGACCTCTCGATTTTTGTATAGCCCCATGGGGCTATACACCCAAAAATACGGTAGTTCTCTGTTTATTCCGTGGTCGCTCGCCGCCCTTCTTTTGCCGAAGTGAAAAAATGCGTCGGGACGGAAATGACTATGGGACGTCTTCATAAACATGGATGGGTCCGGATCCGGAACCATGGATGACGCCGAAGGAGCCGTCGGATGGGCGCCCCCTTTACGAAGAACCGCGCCAGCAGCATTCGAACCGAAAACAGCACAGAAGCAGAAGAGCAGTGTCCAGATGCGTGTTTGATCCATTATTGCGCTTGTCGGTCAGTTTAGTGGTGTTGTCCTGTTGTTTCCTCCTCGTTCCTGAACAACCGATAATCGTGGCTTTGGTTTGACGCGAGACGCGTTAACGGCGAAAAGAGAGGTGAAGAGAAAGTGAAAAGCAGTTTTGACCGCTTTTCAATATACGGTATCAAGAGTATCAAGAGTATACGGTATCAAGAGCCCATACCGTTAGAGAGTGCGACACAAGGCTTTAGTACTGAGAAATAGGGCAGCAAAGCTTATCGGCTGACTGTCACAGCTTCCAATAGGGCTACAGATTCGAAACTTAGCTCACGCAAATGCTGAAAGTCTCAGCTTTTTCACGGTGCAAAAATTATTCAGATCCGACAACGGCAAGTGGTCAAAACTTTTGATTCTTTGAACCCGGGTTATGCGCGAAATACGCGCCCCCGAAAAACAAAGCTGTGACCGCCGGCCCCGTAATTACGATCCAGCAGTCGCAGCGGTGGCCCGTAGTTACGTAGCCACTAGTCCGCGATGAGTTTGCTGGCCCGTAGTTACGTAGCCACAAGTCCGCGATGAGTTTGCTGGCCCGTAGTTACGTAGCCACTGTAGGCAAAGGCTTCGTGTCATGCTCGTGCATACCTTGTTTGTACGTCGGTACGTTGGGTTGTTTGTACGCATGTACACTGCAGTACACTTGGCCTGTACAACAAACCTGCCATCTTCTGTCATCGTTAGCTCCGCGAACATTATTACAAGTTCATTTCGTACCATATATACAATACTGAAAAGCTTCGTGCATAACCCCTTCGAATAAAACCCCCTCATCGTGTATGTATAACCCCCTATTTGGTGACTAACGATTTTTATCCCCCTCTACTGTAATGTTTCGTGTATAGCCCCCTGGGGTTATATGATCGGTAAGCCCCGATTAGGGGGGGGGGGGGGCTATATTCGAGAGGGGGCTATATAAAAGGGCATTTTGCATTAGTGACCAAAGTAAGGTTTTTTGACCTCCGTTTTTCTGGTTTATTTTGCATGTTTTCAAGCTAAAGTGGTATAAAACAAGCTATTCTTGCGCAAAAATTATTATTTTGGGCTATGATCGGCCATGTCTGAAGGGGTGGTCAAGAGGGGTGAAAACCAAAATGTATCCCAAACTGTCCCAAATGATTTGCCCTCAACTGCTATGGCTAGAAACCACGTCGAAAACGCTGTTTCAGCTGTAAAAACCTCCGTTTTCGTCGTTTTTCGCAGTCTCTGATATGGGGCTATATACGAGTACAAATGACGATAGGCACCGATTAGGGGGGGGCTATATACGAGGGGGGCTATATTCGAGGGGGGGCAATACACGAAACATTACAGTAACCAAAATTTTTATCCTCGTGTCGATTTTTATCCTCCCCCTCGAATCGATGACTAACGATTTTTATCCCCCGGGGTTATGCACGAAGCTTTACAGTTGTTCTATGGGCAAAAGCTGTCTCAGTATTTCGCGGAATTTCTAGCCATTTCATCGGCAGTAGCGCTGTGCTCTTTCTTAGCTGTCGAACTTCTGATTCATCGCTGCGGATTTCTCCTTCAAGACAGTTTCTTCGATTTATTGAGATTTAGCTCTGCGTTCATCTGCAGTAGCTTTCTTTGGCTGCGAACAAACTCCCAACTGTCGTTTTCGATCTACTTACGTAGAATCAGGACCCCATAATAGAGAAGGACTGAGCATCTGTGAACAAAAGTCGTGCGCAGAGCTACGCCCGATAAGGGCCAAAAGCGTCCCCCAACTGGGACCCCCGTCCCCCACCTGGGGGACGTCCCCCAACTCGGGGACGCCGTCCCCCAACTGGGGGACGCTGGAGGCGACACTCAGCCACATAGTAGGAGGCGCCGCAAAAACTCATAAACTTGATGTTTCAAGTTTATGCTACACCTGAGCCAGGTCGGTGTTTACCCAGGCAAAAAGGTGTGTACAGAATTCTGCACGCACCTTAGAATGCTGGGTAAACACCGATCTGGAGCTCATCGCCCAGGTGTAGCATAAACTTGAAACATCAAGTTTATGAGTTTTTGCGGCGCCTCCTACTATGTGGCTGAGTGTCGCCTCCAGCGTCCCCCAGTTGGGGGACGGCGTCCCCGAGTTGGGGGACGTCCCCCAGGTGGGGGACGGGGGTCCCAGTTGGGGGACGCTTTTGGCCCTTATCGGGCGTAGCTCTGCGCACGACTGTTGTTCACAGATGCTCAGTCCTTCTCTATTATGGAGTCCTGGTAGAATCAATGACCTTGCGAAAATACTTTGCGATCAGAATCAGACCGAAGAATGAGAATGTAGCCGGTAGCGTTTTTTAGCACCACGAGCTCTGATGACAGACGTACCTAAGTACATAACTGCGGCTCCCGCTTACAATAAATTTCAGGGCGATCGATTTCGGACAATCAAATTTCGATCGAAGACGATTCGATTCGCATGGTTTGCTTTGGATGCGCAGAGCTATTTCAAGAATTTCTTTTCTTGCGCATGCCTTGGGGTAGTCACGTGCTAATGGACCGTAAATACGGGCCAGTCAGTCATTTTGCCATTGAATGGCTACGTAACTACAGGCCAGCAAACTCATCGCGGACTTGTGGCTACGTAACTACGGGCCAGCAAACTCATCGCGGACTAGTGGCTACGTAACTACGGGCCACCGCTGCGACTGCTGGATCGTAATTACGGGGCCGGCGGTCACAGCTTTGTTTTTTCGGGGGCGCGTATTTCGCTCATAACCCGGGTTCAAAGAATCAAAAGTTTTGACCACTTGCCGTGGTCGGATCTGAATAATTTTTGCACCACGAAAAAGCTGAGACTTTCAGCATTTGCGTGAGCTAAGTTTCGAATCTGTAGCCCTATTGGAAGCTGTGACAGTCAGCCGATAAGCTTTGCTGCCCTATTTCTCAGTACTAAAGCTTTGTGTCGTACTCTCTTACGGTATGGGCTCTTGACGGTATGTATTTATAGCGAAAACGCAAGATATGTAAAGATATATAGTAGGTTACAGTACGTATATATTTTTTTCAATACAACAGGAACAGATGGGTAGGTGAAACCCTAGAGTGGACATTATTACATATGTGCCACACTCGTCAATGGTGCACGTTACGAACGTAAAGGCCTACATGTGAAACCTGCTGTGACTGCTAGTTCCATGAAAAGCAATTACCGTATCCGAAAATGAAGTAAACAAGGGTCCAGCTGCGGCGATTTCACGGAACTCGTGACCCTACATAACATGTAGTAGGTACCGCATGCATGCACGCTCATGCAGAGAAAGTTGGATGAATGCTTGGCACAGCGGCGACTGATTGGCCAACGCAAGTTTTGATACTACGCAGGAGCAGGTACTGTACCAGGAGGAAAGGGGGAAATGGGAGGAAAAAGTCAGACACCCCGATGAAGCTCTATCAACATGTCTGTCTGAGTGACTTTACCACCAGCCCACAAGGTGTATCAAAGTTTCCTTAGCTGAGTGAAGTTCTCCGGTCAAATTGATACAAGCGGATCGGATACGTGGACGTGTTTGCTGGACACTGGACTGGACACGTACAGCACTGTTAGGAGCTCTTCGGTAGGTACATACATACGTACATAGGTAGCCATACGTGTCAAAGAGCGAGAAAAATTTAATGTTCAATTTTGTGTATCATCCTGATTATCCAACTTTCCCCCATGCTACCTCACCAAAAATAGAGCCGAAGTAAGGTATTTACGATTGATTCATGCTGCCGCGCAAACTGTAATTTCTGGGCAGTTGGATTCAATTCATCGAAAAACAACACCGCATCAAGGAGTGCCAAATTAGGAACCCATAGTGGTTTTTCTACTTACAAGGTTCGGTGTTCGGTCGAAAATCTCAATAGACGTTGATTGATTTCATAGAAAAGTCACGTCTTTGTCACATACTGTACTTACGTATGTGCATACACATAAGGGTACTGTACCCGTTAGTTACTGAAACCGTTCGCTCATATTCTACGTACAAGTACGTACACATACCGTAATGTCATCCGAGTATCTGTTATGTCAAAAATTACATAATTTTGTATAAAAAAATTTTGTCATTCACTTTTTATCACTGCCTTCGGCGATCATCCAAACCTTAAAACCAAGTCGTTGGCGGCAAACATGCTGAAGCTCTTTGGCTCAACTAAAGCTGCCCATTTTTTTCGGTTTTTATTTAAATCACGTCTTGAATGCAGAAAACGCATGGCCCAGTAGTTCCGTTTGCTTCGCTTGCCAAAGCGAAAGATGGCGTCGAATGGCCGTGGATCCTGGTAGGGTCTTTGCAGGTTCACGCCCACGACCGAACCCACTGAAAGGTTCGTCGACTGGGCGCCCCGTTTCCGAAAGACCGTGCCAGAGCTCAGTGCGAAGATGGCGAAGAAAATGAGCAGTAGTGAGAACCGGATGCCTGTTAGTCCCATTTCTGAGTGATTGATCTGCCTTGGTTGAAGTTCGGTTTGTGATACCTTTTCCCACCGTTCTGAATCCAGCGAAGGCTAAGGTCCGACCAGTGACTGCGTTTAAAGGGACGAGAATGAGAAGACAGGGAGCGCATGCGTATAAATAGGCAGCAAAAAAGCTATTCATACGTACATATTAGTACGTGTGTGTCCTCAAAGTGCACCTGTACCTATGTATGTACTGTATGTATGCCAACCGAATGGGTGTGGCCAAGAAGCAATATTAAAGTACTTATCCTGGACAAAAGCCCAGCTGTGCGACGCGTGCTTTGCTGTACCTGTGGTGAGCACATAGCACACTTTTATGTATAGTAGTGTATGTACACCTCCGTCAAGAGGAAAAGGAGCCAGACGTACCGTACCGGGCACTCAGAAATTAATTTCCCTCATTCTGCTAATTGGCTATTAATTTATCTTCGATCAAAGCGGGTAGGGTACCTAATTTCATACGCCGGTGTTGGTCTATTCTAGGTACGAGTAGGTACGGAACGGAAGGCGCCTGTAAAGGGCAACGCAACAGGCAAAGTCACACGATCGCCATATGCTAATTCACCCTTCATTTTTATCAAGAAACTTTGACGCTGCGGGTTGGCCACGGAAACCTCCGCCTACTACATAGGGTCCTGTGATAATATTTTCTTTCAATAATTCCTAGCGTGCGTCTGAGTCAGGTGATAGGAGCGGGTAGACTGATAAATAGCCGTTGATTGCTTTCAGTGGCAAGCCAAAGCCACACGCCTTTTTTAGCAGCGGGCACCAACAAAACAAGCAGCGATGAATTTCATGTAGCAGGAAAGCTTTACTGGTGATAGCAGGAGTTTGTCGAACAGTAGTACTGTACTTAGGGTAGGTATACGTACGGTGTACCGTATGGAACCAGCGAGCTACCACCGTTACCGGTGCATAGCGCCATGGGACGATGCAAAAATTGAGAGGTCGCCTACATTTGGGGCATGGGGCTATGCATGGGACATTTTTATATTTTGAGAGATGCGCAGAGGGCATACTTTTTATTAGGTCAAAAGCACGTGTTTTAGTGCATAATTGAGGCCAAAACAGGGTGGTTATTCTAGTAAAACATGTCCAAGCACAGGCATCTACGTAGCTAGTGTAGGAGTGGCTTTGGGATGGGATGGATAGCTTCTGACCAGCTTGTGGATGCATGTCTACTATGCATGGGACAATTTTAAAATGTTTTGCCAATATGGGGCTGTGCATAGGGGAGTTATGCATAGGGGGCTATGCATAAGGGGGGGGGGGGGGGGGGGGGGCTATGCATGCACCAGTAAATACGGTCGTATTACCGCTTCGGTGGAATCGTGTGTACATTTTCTCAGCCGTCTATCCAAAGATCTGTGCGCTTGAGTTTGGTCAGATTATTCCATGACTACTACGTACAGTGTTGTATACTTTTTGTGAGAAAAGTACTGAAGACTCCTTGAGTACTTGAAGATTTTTTGATCAAGTATAAGTACTTTTACTTAAAAAACTTGAAATCCAAATAAGTATAAGTACTTTTACTTAAAAATAAAATGTCGCACTTACTAAGTACTTGGAAAAATTTTTCAAGTACTTATACTTTTACTTATACTTTTACTTGAAATTTTTGGTGCTCGCATAGTGTTCTCAGCGATTTTTTGTAACAACGATTGCATAGGATTCTGCATTTTTTGTGCCATTTTTGTTTTTGCTGGCCACAACAGGTGGTTTGCTCATACTAACTACTGTCTAACAAGCAAGAGTTGGGAGGGGCAAGTAGACCAGTACTTCAAAATACTGGACAACAGTGCATTTGAAGGGGATATCGATCTGTTCATCTTCTGGGAGTCGCACGAAGCTCAATGATCTGTACAAGATAGCTGAGCCAAATGGTTGCAATTCCAGCAACATCTGCAGCAGTTGAACGCCTATTCTCAAAGGCAGGGTTTACCTCTTCTGGTAAAAAGGCACCCACCCACTAAGCCAGCACTATTTGAAGCTCAAGTCTTGATGACCTACAACAAACACTACATGTGAAGCCTCTTTTCCATTCAAGTGATGCTTGCTTGTCATCTGTCCATGATTTCCATCTCAAATTGCAATAAAAATGAATGCAATGCCTTCAAAACACCCATATTGAGTGCATGACACAAAAAAAAATTGTCGTATTATAGGATGGTACAACCAGGGCTATTACAAAAAGTCTATACTTACTCATACTTACTTGTTTGGGAGCGAGTTTTAAGTACTTAAAACCGAATCTATACTTACTTATACTTGGTTCTTTTGGGAGCAAGTACTGAGTACTTAAAACTTCTGAAAATTTTATACTTATACTTTTTTCTGAAAATTTTCTATGCTTATACTTTACTTTTACTTACTTATTACTTAGTACACTCAAGTATACAACAATACTACGTACAGTACTCTTTATTATAGAGGGGGATGCATTTGGAACCCCCAAGCCGTCACGAGGTAAAACACACTAATTATACCAGACAACTTTACTCGATGGACCTGCAAAACCTATTAAAAGCTGTACATGCGCCCGCAGAAAGTACGGAGGTCCAGCGTGGACAGATGCGAAAGTAGTGGAAAGTAGCAACTGTGCAATAGATTTACCTGCTGCCGAGGCGACACATCTCTGAGCGAAAAACAAGGGCAACTATAGTGTGGTCGCCAAGCTACTCTATACCAAGTTTGGAGTTCAAGATGGACTGTTCTGCTTTTTGGCATGCAGCATTCAACTTTTCCTGCTAAATTCATGATCATAAGGACTTTGCAATTTGAGTCATTATCACTCAACCAAAGGTCTTCTGCTTCAAATTGGAATTCCATCTCAACCACTGCTGCCCGAAAGGAAATACCTGGATGCAAGCCACGTCGAACTCGCGTTTTCATCTCTCTCTCATTACTACGTGCTGTCGGCCATGGTACCGGACTCGTACTTCGATATCATCCCACAACCAACATCTGTACATAAAGAATGTGCAAATCGACGATGATATCGAAGTACGAGTCCGGTACCATGGCCGACAGCACGTAGTACTGAGAGAGAGAGGAAAACGCGAGTTCGACGTGGCTTGCATCCAGGTATTTCCTTTCGGGCAGCAGTGGTTGAGATGGAATTCCAATTTGAAGCAGAAGACCTTTGGTTGAGTGATAATGACTCAAATTGCAAAGTCCTTATGATCATGAATTTAGCAGGAAAAGTTGAATGCTGCATGCCAAAAAGCAGAACAGTCCATCTTGAACTCCAAACTTGGTATAGAGTAGCTTGGCGACCACACTATAGTTGCCCTTGTTTTTCGCTCAGAGATGTGTCGCCTCGGCAGCAGGTAAATCTATTGCACAGTTGCTACTTTCCACTACTTTCGCATCTGTCCACGCTGGACCTCACGTACTTTCTGCGGGCGCATGTACAGCTTTTAATAGGTTTTGCAGGTCCATCGAGTAAAGTTGTCTGGTATAATTAGTGTGTTTTACCTCGTGACGGCTTGGGGGTTCCAAATGCATCCCCCTCTATAATAAAGAGTACTGTACGTAGTATTGTTGTATACTTGAGTGTACTAAGTAATAAGTAAGTAAAAGTAAAGTATAAGCATAGAAAATTTTCAGAAAAAAGTATAAGTATAAAATTTTCAGAAGTTTTAAGTACTCAGTACTTGCTCCCAAAAGAACCAAGTATAAGTAAGTATAGATTCGGTTTTAAGTACTTAAAACTCGCTCCCAAACAAGTAAGTATGAGTAAGTATAGACTTTTTGTAATAGCCCTGGTTGTACCGTCCTATAATACGACAATTTTTTTTTGTGTCATGCACTCAATATGGGTGTTTTGAAGGCATTGCATTCATTTTTATTGCAATTTGAGATGGAAATCATGGACAGATGACAAGCAAGCATCACTTGAATGGAAAAGAGGCTTCACATGTAGTGTTTGTTGTAGGTCATCAAGACTTGAGCTTCAAATAGTGCTGGCTTAGTGGGTGGGTGCCTTTTTACCAGAAGAGGTAAACCCTGCCTTTGAGAATAGGCGTTCAACTGCTGCAGATGTTGCTGGAATTGCAACCATTTGGCTCAGCTATCTTGTACAGATCATTGAGCTTCGTGCGACTCCCAGAAGATGAACAGATCGATATCCCCTTCAAATGCACTGTTGTCCAGTATTTTGAAGTACTGGTCTACTTGCCCCTCCCAACTCCATATTGAGCTAAGGGGGACACTTTAGCGGTAGGCGGAGCTAAAGAGGGGAAAGAGTTGCCGCAGACACGTAGTGAACAAAAAATTTTTCGACTTTTGTGCTTCTAACTTAGCCACCATGGCCAAATTGGCACTGCCGCACTTTCTACCATAATCCTCAAACACCCTTCTATCAGTAAGCTGAATCTGCTATATTAAATTTTTAACTTTGCCATTGTACCTTTTACCAGACAGCTGGAAAATCTGAGCTTCTTCAGTACTGGAAAGGGGAAGAAAGCAGCTGTCTGGCATGTTCACGTGCTTTTCACAGCAAGGAGAGGCCGAAAATTCATGTGCCGCACACGGGATCTGATGGAGCAAAGGCTTACCAGAGCTGTACCCAAAGCTCGTGGCAATCTGTGCAACTTGCTCATTGTACTTTTGCAGAAATGTGCGGGAAACCAGCGATTTGGCACTGTGCCTAGTGTACATGCGTTTCAAGGCGCCCACCGTCCCTTTGCATGGGCAAAAAACTGTTTCCAGCTAGCGTTCCAGTTTTTTATGTTTCTTTGTGCTCCCTTTCAAAAGCAAGAATTCATAAAGCCGTTTCTCAATACAAAATTAAGTAGGCCATTATATGTACTGGAATGTTATGAGATTTATCATAAGAAGTGTACACAGCTAACAATGTACTGCTATTCATGTAATATCTCATTTATAACCCAAGCATTCATTCCTTTGCGACTGTAAACCATAGCAAATAAACTTTTCCCAAAAAGGGTTTTTTGGTGAAAATGCAATGTTTTGATATGAGTGTCTTGTGAAATTGTTGGGATATCCATGAAAAATTACAGCAAGGCCAGGTTACAGCAAATTACAGCAAGGCAAATTACAGCAAATTACAGCAAGGCCAGGCCCTTCTATCGCCCGAGAAGGGAGGGAGGTTTTTGTGGGCTGAAGTCTGTATAGCTAATGTCCTCCGCGTCAGCAGCTGTAAAAACTCACGCTTTATGATTGGCTATCCCTACCCCGAAAAGCTCCACCCAAATTCCTTATCTGCTCCCCTTAGCTCAATATGCTTGCTTGTTAGACAGTAGCTAGTATGAGCAAACCACCTGTTGTGGCCAGCAAAAACAAAAATGGCACAAAAAATGCAGAATCCTATGCAATCGTTGTTACAAAAAATCGCTGAGAACACTATGCGAGCACCAAAAATTTCAAGTAAAAGTATAAGTAAAAGTATAAGTACTTGAAAAATTTTTCCAAGTACTTAGTAAGTGCGACATTTTATTTTTAAGTAAAAGTACTTATACTTATTTGGATTTCAAGTTTTTTAAGTAAAAGTACTTATACTTGATCAAAAAATCTTCAAGTACTCAAGTACTCAGTACTTTTTCTAAAAAAGTATACAACACTAGTACGTAGTATTCATGGAATAATCTGACCAAACTCAAGCGCACAGATCTTTGGATAGACGGCTGAGAAAATGTACACACGATTCCACCGAAGCGGTAATACGACCGTATTTACTGGTGCATGCATAGCCCCCCCCCCCCTTATGCATAGCCCCCTATGCATAACTCCCCTATGCACAGCCCCATATTGGCAAAACATTTTAAAATTGTCCCATGCATAGTAGACATGCATCCACAAGCTGGTCAGAAGCTATCCATCCCATCCCAAAGCCACTCCTACACTAGCTACGTAGATCCCTGTGCTTGGACATGTTTTACTAGAACCAGTGGCCCGTTACAGCTTCGCAGTAAAATCCCTTTGCAGATCTGGCAACCCTTTTGCAAATCTGGCAACCCTTTTGCAGATCAGGCAACCCTGTTGTAGTTTGTGATCTGTCAACTTATTATGCATATGGCAACCATTTTGGGCAGTTGGCAGAAAGTTGCATATCTGGCAACCCTATCACAGAGTTAGCAACCCTATGGCAGATTTGGTAACCCTTTTTCTGCATAGACCTGACAACCATTTTGCACATCATCAGGTAAAAATGGCGCATGTGGCAACCCTTTTGCAGGTCTGGCAACCCTATTGCGCATTTAGCAATCTGGCAACCCTTTTGCAGATCTGGCAACCCTGTAGCGCATCTCGCGTTTTAGTCTCGTGTGCACTTTCGGGCGTGACCATTTGCAAACGCTGGCTTGAAAACCTGCATCGTTTGGTTTCTGCGGCATTTAGTACTAAAATATCGATAATCGATCGATTATTGGCGATCGGCTGATCAGATCAAAAATCTCAGGCTTTTCTGGCGTTCTCGGGGCCATAAGCTCTCGAAAGAGCCCTGGATGGATGCTGTAGCTGCAAAATTGAGAGGAGTGAAAAAGAAAAAAAGGGAAGGGTAGGAGTGAACGTATAAATCTGCGCGCTTCAGCTATGGATGTGAAAAAAAAAAAAAAAAAAAAAAAACAAAACTGTGCGCGCTCTAGAAAAACACAACACTAACAAAAAAACAACCCAAACCAAACACAACTGTACTAAAAATCATTATCATCATTATTCGGCCCCCACAAACAAAAAACCCCTCCCCCCCCACACCACCCCCCATAGCATCACAGACAGACAGACAGACACACACACAGACACACACACAGCAGCCCTATTTGTTAGTAGATAACCACCCTGTATGTTGGTGGTGGTGTATTGTACGTATGTGTTATGTACTATGTAGGCTTTGGTAAGGCCCTGTTGGCGTGATCCTTCTTGTATTCTATACGCTGATATCTACTGTATCTTATGCAAATTTCTAGTTTCATTGTCGCTACTGTATTTTGTTTTAGGTAAGTACCGTATTTTTGGGTGTATAGCCAGCCCCATACAAAAATCGAGAGGTCTGATGGGGGTTATACACTTGGGGATATACAATGGGGGGATATACACTGGGCAAAATTTATGTTTTTGAGAGGTGTGTAGAGGCATGTTTTTGAGGTCAAAAGTATGTGTTTTAGGGCATAATCGCGGTTAAAACAGGGTTATTCTAGTATAAGACATGCTCAGCTAAGCTTATAGGCATGGTAGCATGGTGTAGGAGTAGCTATAGCTAGCTTATGACCAGCTTACATAGGTAGGCTAGGTATGTACCTTCCAGTACATGGGGGGTTATACACCAGGGGGGATATACACTGGGCAGAATTTATGTTTTGCCAATGGGGGGTTATACACTGGGGGATATACAGGGTGTCTCAAAAACCTCCACCTTCCAGTGCAGAACTCGAACCACACCATTCCTTTTTTTAGCCAAGGCACCAACCGACCCACACCTCTCTCCCCCTCCCTCCCCCCCCCCCCAACACCACCCCCGACCCCCCCCCCCCCAACTACAATGGGGGGATATACACCCAAAAATACTATAGGG
The DNA here is from genome assembly GCA_030247985.1 of Epsilonema sp. ZAB3_2. Lineage (NCBI taxonomy): Eukaryota > Metazoa > Nematoda > Chromadorea > Desmodorida > Epsilonematidae > Epsilonema > Epsilonema sp. ZAB3_2. The sequence continues at coordinate 97,085 of JASAMW010002840.1, forward strand.
TCAGGCCCAAGAATAACCCATCGTGTCTTGTAGTACGCAGTACGTACATATGTACTTATTTACGTCTGCTACTATTTGATGCGAATACAGTTGGTTTGGTCGGGTCCTAGGGCTATCCGAAAATAAAATGATGATGATGATGATGATGAGATGAGTGGACCATATTTTTCGCGCCTCCACATTCCGAAAAAGAAAGAAAAGAAAAGAAAAGGAGGTGTTTGAAGTTACTGGGCGCATAGGGGTTAACCCTGGGGGTTAGGTACGTGGTAACTTGAGGCGCATTTCCGCCCCAGTTTTCCATTTGCGCCCCAAAATTCAGCTGCCAGAGGCGCAAAATTACTGTATGGTAGATATGCAGAGGTGCCGGAACGTGGCAGGCAAAGAGGTGAATTTAGCATTTTGCGCCTCAGGTTTTTGTCGGCTACCTAACCCCCTGTAGTACTGAAGGTGCTCACGTGTGAGCATTTATGAAGTGCCGGTCGACTTTTATGAGCTCAGTTCCTCATATATGCTCACACGTGAGCGAGCACCTTCAGTACTGGAGCTTCTTTTTTTTCGTGCTCACGCGTGATCATAAATGAATGGAGTTGGCAGGCATATTCAGTATTGGTTAACCACTGGGCGTTTGGCCTGGGCAGTGAAGAGTAGTATCTATTTTGCGCAAGCGCATGGACGGAAATAGGCTTAGGCCTAGGCTAAGGCTTAGGTATTGAATGCAGAGGAGTATGCCTCAGTTTCAGCCGCAGCCTAAGCCCCCAGTAACTTCAAACATCTATTTTCGTTTCCCCTTCGGCGCGGTCCAGGTCAGGTCCACTTCTTTCGCAGTCGTCTACACGCACTATACCTTCTACATGCAGGTCCATCGTGTAGGTCTGGTATAATTAGTGTGTTTTACCTCGTGGCGGTTTCTTGGAAGAAAACAGAAATATGTATTACATGGCGTTGGATAGAGAGACGTATGTGTACAGTACAGTACTATTGATGCATAGTAGTGCTGATGTAGACCTACGCATGTACTGTAAGGTATGTAGGTAGGTACATACATACATCGGTACATCATACATCCATACATAACATACAGTAGTATTCTAATGTGCGCAAAACGTGCATGTCGATTCATTGTAGCCTATACAGGAAAAGAACGCTATACGCTCACAGGCCTTAGTTCTGTATGTGGCTGGCTATGCTTCCACTTCCACTACTGGTACGATTTGTCTAATCGCGTTGTGCAACGAATAGCCTAAAACCAAAATTACAAACGTAATTATTTCTTGCCACCAAACCGTTTCCCGGGATTCCCATTCCATACAGCTTTTATTGTCATTACAAAATTAGAAAGTATCCATATCCAGGAAACTATTGCTTTTTTCTGTGCAAAACTTCGTATAATGTACCGTATTGTACGTATACACGCACCTGGCATTGCTCAGGTCGGTCACGACGGCGCGCTAACTTGAAAACATAATACAAAATAGTACAGCGGCCGAAGGTGAGGATCGATTGTTTAAATTTCTTTCGATAAACCTATGCAGTTTTTCATGCTGATTCAATCCCATCCCTTTCTCATTGCAATAATTTTGCCTCCTGGCAAAGAAAACCCACTTCGCAACGTTTTTTCGCGCAATTTTTTTGCGGAAGTCGGAATGAGACAGGTGGGTGAATCAATTTATTTAGCAAGAAAAACTGCACAGGCAGATGTGCAAAGATTTTCCTTCGTAAAGGCGAGGATGATTTTTCAAATTTTCCTTCGGCAAACATGCAGTTTTACATGCTGAACTATTGGTATCCCACTCTCCTGTCCCGTTGCGATTTTGATTCCTCGCATAGAAAACGAACCCAGTGCTTGCAGAGAGCGTGTTTCGCAAAGTTTCGTGCGAAACGCCTTTTGCAAGTGGGTTTCTCTGCGAGGAGGCAAAAATCGCAACGAGGCAGGTGGATGGGATCGATTCAGCATGAAAAATTGCACAGTTTACCGAACGAATTTTCCAAAATCGCTCAAACACCTTCACTATGGGCCATTCTTTACTGCATTCGCCTTTCAACAACGTACCGTAGACTACGTACTTTACGTACAATGGTAGAGATGGGCTGAGACTCTCGGTCTCGGAAATCTCGGTCATTTTTGGCGATCTTGGTCCTCGGTCTCGACTTCAGCATTTTCAAATTCTCGGTCTCGGTCTCGTCTCGCAACTTTTAAGGCCTACAGTATTTTAGGCGAGACCGAGACGAGACAGATTGAAATCGTGATTTTACAGCAATTTCATGCATTTCCGCTGAGATTTTAGCTGCCTATCATGAACAAATTTCTCCTGCAGGGCGACATTTTAGCCATGGTGTAATGTAGAAAATAGAAGTACGTAAAACACGATTACTTTATACGATTATACCTACGAAGTTGGCTATACCTGAAACATGAATATACTCGCCACTCGACAGTTTTTGCGATTATTACTTTCACAGAAACGACCATGCGAAAAATGAAAACGAAATTCCATGTGCGGTTTCATACCAATACTAAGTCTCGGTCTCGATCTCGGCAAAATTTCCAAAAATCTCGTCTCGGTCAGTCGGTCTCGGAAAAAATTCTAAGTCTCGGTCTCGGTCTTATTTTCACAAACAAACCAGTCTCGGCCCATCACTAGTACGTACATTAGGCAAGCAAGCCAAACTTGATACTAAAATAGAAGAATAATAATAGAGAGACCACACCTAATTACTATTATGTATCTCTATAGTAACCAACAAGGAAAAACCTCGATGACGCAATTAGAAATACCACTCACAATGCCACCAAAAGTACGTAGTACATACGTAATAGCCCTTCTAAGAGAAGAATATCGCCGACGCCTGTAAGCGAAAGAGACAACCACTGGCAGAAAATCGCCCGCCAATTTGGATTCAATAAATTGAATTACATTGATCATGGGATCCGATCCAATAAATTGGATTTTACGAAAAAAGAAACCAATAACTTAGGTTTTTACGAAATCAACTGGCGCGATATCTACTAATGAATGCTTCTTTCGCTTACACTAGTACATTATGTACATGTACAGTACTGTACGTCTGCCATTCTTCTCTATGCAGCAGGGCTTATATATTTTTGATGCAATAAAGCAGCAAGTCACACTTTTAATTAAAGACCGCTCTCGATAACAAAATTATCTACGTAACGACATCCATCTAACCCACAATAGTTCCTTTTTCTTTGATTTAAGGTGGATACGGAGTCTTTCCGACCCAACTTTGAGCAGCTGCTGCGCTCGCCACACAAGCATGTGCTCGCCGTACAGTACAATCATGCAGTTTGATCTCATAGTAACCCTCAAAACTTCAAAATGCAGTTACACAGACACACTTTGTAGACAGTTTGAAAAAAAAACCGGGCGCTGTCTATGCTTTCGCATACTTTGTGTGGCGGTCCAGCATGGACCGCCACGAAAGGTAAGGTATTGCTTTTGGCGCTAAGCCAAGAGAAGAAAAAGGTTTGTTTCAGATTTCCTTTCCAACATTCACCTCATTAGCTAGAACCGGTGAAAGGATAGGCCTTTCTCATATGTTTCCGTCTCCTCCGCTCACTTTTCTTTTGTTTCTTCTTTTTCGGTTCACCACGGTTCACCTTTTTCTTCTTGGCTTAGCGCCAAAAGCAATACCTTACCTTTCGTGGCGGTCCATGGTGGACCGCCACACAAAGTATGCGAAAGCATAGACAGCGCCCGGTTTTTTTCAAACTGTCTACAAAGTGTGTCTGTGTAACTGCATTTTGAAGTTTTGATGGAATAGACCCAACCACCTAGGTCTACCCATACCATACATGAAAACAGCGGCTCAAAACCGCTTTTATTTGGCGCAGTACGACGTCTGAAAAACCCCCAAAAACATGCGATTTGGCGCTACTGAATGAACCGCTGGGTATTTTTAACATCCAGCATACCATTCGATTTGTCTCACTGAGACGAGTTGAGCGATACCTCTGGCGTCACTCTATGTTGCCTCTACGCGAAGTTATTCGAGGAAAACCTTATACTCGGGCTATTGTTTGGATGAAGATTCCGCAACACACTGGCCATTTCAAGGTGCGCACAGATGCTTGTCAAAAAGTTCAGGTGATGCTCTTTCGAACGAGCACTTTTGCCGTTTTCCAACTCGCTTTGGTTGTCTCAGGATAGCATAACTATAAAAGCCACACAGTTATGGGCAGGGTCAGGCTGCCGTATACTATAAACCAGTCCCTGTCCATAGGAAAACTTGGCACGCTGGCTGACTAGTCCACCACACTTGACATGTACAAAAGGGCCTCAGGGAAAAATTGCACAGGTCAAACATTGCACAAGACACAACGGAAGGGATTATCTATGTATCATCGATTGTCCATCGTTTCTTCATGCTTGTATGTAACTGTAATATTTAGCATGGCTCCTCCCATTTGTAAGCTAACAAAGACCCCTGACAAGCTTCCTCCACAGTCTCAAAAACACAGACAAGATCTGCTAAGCGTTCTAGGTACTGCTGCCTGCAGTGTAGAAGATCTACCAGTAGCAAAAATCCAAGGAAAAGGACTAAATCGTGAACCTACAGTAACCTAAGTACGCTATACCAGGCAGCAAAAAATGATACCCTAGGACCCTGTACGCCCGATGCGCATTTTCATCGTCTTCATCACGTATGCTTATTTCTGCCATTTTGATTTTTGTGGAGTCTGCGAGGTCCAAAGGAAAGTGCACCAATCGTCCACGCCCGATTCTGGCGATCTCAGTACTGAACAAATTTTGGCGTCCTCTATCTCTACACACAGAGCCAGCTGGAGACAAACGGTGTGCTTTTATTCATCCTGGATAGGGAGTAAAGTTATCCGTGGACCTTTGACCCTTTGCTCTACGTACGTATTTGCTCGAGGAGAAAAATACAGGGTCCTAGAATTATAATTTGTACTTTAGTGAGATTGATGTTTCGTGTCGCTGTAACAGTCGCCTCTGAGTACGTTGACATTTCGTCCGTCCAGTCTTCCTCACCTTGATATTTTATACAGTGCTCGTCCCCATCCCGCCTTTCAATTCGAAAAGACTGCGTATCCCCCTTAATATGGACGATGGGCCAGTACATACGTAACGTACTTGTACGTACATTATGTCAATCTATTGTCTATATACTGTACAATACTTGACGCATGTGCAATGCAGGTACACGTGTACTTACTTACAATAGTATACCAAAAAAGTTTGCTTCGGCTATGTATGTTCTATCAGTTGACGAAGTTGACGAAGACGCTATCAAATTGAGATGTGACGAAGATGCTTCTATCAATTTCTGAGCTCACATTCCTCGTTGGCTCGACTTTCATTGTCATTTGTGGTGTGGCTTTGAATTCCTTGATTATTCTGGTCCCTCTCAAGACGAAAATTACGGGTGAATACAAGTGGTTCACGTCCGCTCTGGCTTGCTTCGACTGGCTATTATGCTGCGCCTATTTGGTAAATGTTCAGATCGCAAATTTCTTGCTGCATCAAGATGGAAACTCCACCGTGTCAAGTGAGAACCAAGATGTCAGCAGTAGGCTTTGTCAGTTCCTTGGAACAATGTGTGGCGTTCTTGGGGCTGCTTCGTTTACCGTCTTGCCATTGTTATCCTTCAATCGCTACATCTGCTTGTATCATCAAGAGAATCACGACGCGATCTTTAAACGAAGAAACATTATTGCAATGTTAGTGGGGGCCTTTGCACTTGCATTGTTGTTGGGGGTCAACTTTGTGAGCTTTGGTCAACCTGGTTTACTGGCACACGTGAAGATATGCTTCGTCTACACGAAGGTGAGTCCAGTACTGGCCGCTATCTCCCTCAGCTATCTGCTGATTTTGCACACGGCCAACGCGTATTTCAACTACAAACTGCATCAATATTTGAAACGGCATGATGGAAACGTCGGACGCACTCTACAGCAGCAGGCTTTCCTAACTAGCAACCGAGAACTCTTTCGCACGGCATTCTATCAGATGCTGCTGCCTCTCTTTTGCCAATTGCCGGCTTTTGTCGCATTCAGACTTGCTGCAACTGGGAGCATCCCTGAGCACGCCGCTGACTGGCTGCTGAAGATCACTCTGCTCATCGTGACACTGAATCCCGTGTGCAATCCTGTTATCTGCTTGTTGATTGTAAAGCCCTATCGGCGATGCCTTCTCGCTTGGTGGGAAAACTGTCGCTGCCTCAGCAGGTGTTGCAGTTTCAGCTTCCTCGCAGCCAGTACTACAACAACGGCCGTTCACGCCATCCCACTCCCACGTGAACATGAGCATGATCAGCAGCAACGAAATGGTTGAATGAATTATTTGAGATAGGTTACATTTTATTGTTATTTTTTCGCGCAATTATTAGTCCCTGGCGAATCTGACCAGGGCTCAGCTGATTGAAATGTGCGTATGTACCCACATACTGTATGTACGCATGTACAGTATGTATACCACTACAGCGCCACAACGTACAGTAGTGTACATATGTATGTAATGTACTAATGTATGTACGTAGTGTTGAGCCTCTGGCAGCAACGTCACATATTTTTGTGCCGCCTCAAGGCACGTATCCAACACCCAGAACACAATAGTCAGGGATTGAGGATCGTTCTAAGTTCATGGACCTGATGTTGGTTACGGCATCCCGATGATTGTAGAAGTGGATCAAATTTCCATTCACGTCAACCTAAAATAAAGGACAATATTTGTAGGGGTACGGTCGTTTGGTTTCCGGAAATTTGGTTGCGGACATTTCGTTGCGGCGGTGATCATTTCGTAACGGGAACTTTCCTTGCGGGTACTTTTGTTGAGGGTTTTTCGTTGCGGACATTTCGTTGCGGTCGTCGTCCGGTTATTTCGTAACGAGAACTTTAGTTGCCGGTCATTTCGTTGCGGCTCAGTTCGTTGCCCTCCTTGATTTGGTCAATTGGTAGTGAGTACTTTCGTTGCCATGCACTTCGTTGTAGGCTTAGGCTCAGGTAAATCTCGCAACGAAATGACCAGCAACGAAAGTTCTCACAACCAAGTGACCAATTCTGGACTGGCAACGAATCTGACCCGCAACGAAATGACCGGCGGCAACGAAAGTACCCGCAACGAAAGTTCTCGTTACGAAATGACGACGACGACGACCGCAACTAAAGTCCGCAACGAAAAAACCGCAACGAAAGTACCCGCAACGAAAGTTCTTGTTACGAAGTGACCGCGGCAACGAAATGTCCAAAACGAAACGTCCAAAACCCGAAGTGACCGTAAACCCAATATTTCGAGTATCCTGTAGTATCTAAGTGAGAAAAAAGGAAGTGACAAAAGCAAAACAATATCAATGGGGCGCCAAAGACGTGCTCCGAGTTTGCTCTGAGCGAGTTCGCTCCGTGGAGCCTCCGAATTCGGAGCGTGTTCGGAGCGTAATGTAATTCGGTTGTTCACAGGTTCACACGTAACGTTTTTGTTGCTCCAAACAAACACGGCGCGCTTCTTTTCGCAGTCGTTCACAAAGGGAGAAAGCAACGCCGGACAGCTTTTATCGACTTTGCGTAGTTCACGCGCCGCGTCGTAAATTTTCTGCGCATTTTTTTCTAATTGAGCTCCGACTATCAAAGATTTTCATCCAATTCGGAGCGAATTCGGAGTTCACGTCTGTGGCGCCCCAATGCCGAAACTTGAAATCCAGTAGTGGTCGCAGCATACTTCACTTCAGTCGGCTCATTTGGCGGGAATGTTACACTTGCATTTTCCGCTGCAGTTTCTTCTGCGCCCCAAGTGGAACTCAGAAATGAATTAAAGACATTTCTCTGCAACAGCGGCCAGTAGTCCGCAACGAAAAAACCGCAACGAAAGTACCCGCAACGAAAGTTCTTGTTACGAAGTGACCGCGGCAACGAAATGTCCAAAACGAAACGTCCAAAACCCGAAGTGACCGTAAACCCAATATTTCGAGTATCCTGTAGTATCTAAGTGAGAAAAAAGGAAGTGGCAAAAGCAAAACAATATCAATGGGGCGCCACAGACGTGCTCCGAGTTTGCTCCGAGCGAGTTCGCTCCGTTGAGCCTCCGAATTCGGAGCGTGTTCGGAGCGTAATTCGGTTGTTCACTCACACGTAACGTTTTTGCTCCATACAAACACGGCGCGTTTCTTTTCGCAGTCGTTCACAAGGGGAGAAAGCAACGCCGGGAAGCTTTTACCGACTTTGCGGAGTTCAGTTCACGCACTGCGTCGTAAATTTGCTGCGCATTTTTTTCTAATTGAGCTCCGACTATCAAAGATTTTCATCCAATTCGGAGCGAATTCGGAGTTCACGTCTGTGGCGCCCCAATGCCGAAACTTGAAATCCAGTAGTGGTCGCAGCATACTTCACTTCAGTCGGCTCATTTGGCGGGAATGTTACACTTGCATTTTCCGCTGCAGTTTCTTCTGCGCCCCAAGTGGAACTCAGAAATGAATTAAAGACATTTCTCTGCAACAGCGGCCAGTAATAAGTAGCCTACCTAGTGGGCTAATTTTATGACGTCGAATACGTAACGTAACGTACTGTGTGTACAAACAACCCTACGTACCTGATGTTATAAACTACTCTGCGCATCTGTGCGATTGTACGCAATAAATAGCGCTTACGCCTGTTGGAGGGCCGCCGACGTTGAATTGCATATCGTTTTGCAAAATAATATCTTCAGTTCCACCAACAGGCAGCAGGTTGATGATGAATCTGGGAGCAGATGCATTCCGAATGAGCTGCAACGTGATAACGGAGCCTACTCCGAACGCTCCGAAGCCTGACAAATAAGCGCTGAAAACTGTGCCTAAAAAACGAGAGGTCCCAACTCCCGCAACCGATAACTCAATACATAACAATACGAACCGTACTATATGGTAACGGCTCGGTAATTTTTGGCAGGAAGAAGCGGAAAACGCGACTTTTTTGGACTTGTGGCCGCGTAGATAAGAACGGAAAACACAACAATAGTCAGCCTTAGCAGTATCTGACAAAATATTGTGAACTCTCCGTTTTTGTGTTGCGGCACTGAGAACGAAAATGTCACGTCACCCGCGACCGCTGAGCTTACCCCACCGCACTTACTTGAGGTACCACCACTACAGGGCAAAAAGGGAGGATTCCAGCTGTAGGATTCGTTCGGCTCATCGATGACACAAGTTCGCGTAAAGCCGCAGTACCAAGAGCTGCAACTGGTGTTGCTCAAACTGGCCACTGTACCATTCGGATATGCCGAGGCGCCCGGTAACATACTGGCCGAATAGGAAACTGGCTCTCCATAAGTTTCGCCTGATGGCAAAGGTCCGCATCCCGCACTACCTGACAACGATGAAAACATCGATGTTTTGATTCGAAAATATTACTGTGGGATGCAGAATTGATATGGAATGCTAAAAGGGGATCCGGCGGGAGAGTTTGTACTTATACATGCGGAGGCAAGTTTTGAATTTCTTTCATGAAAGCACCTAGGTAGGTACGTATGTATACTTCCCTACTACATATGTAAAATATTGGCATCCTCTTTCGATCTAAGCCCATGTTCTGGTGCCGAATTTGCCTCTGTGAGGCAGGGGAACCACTTTGAAAGGGCGAAGTACCCAAAATTGTTGCGAAATCCCCTTATAGGCCTACATACTTACCGTTTGTAGCCCCATGGGGGTATACAAAAATTGAGAGGTCCAATGGGGGTTATACACTAGGGGGATATACAATGGGTGGGGATATACATGGGACAAAATTTATGTTTATGAGAGGTGTGTAGAGGCATGTTTCTGAGGTCAAAAGTATGTGTTTTAGGGCATAATCGCGGTCAAAACAGGGTTATTCTAGTACAAGACATGCTCAGCTCAGCCTACAGGCATAGCACATGGTGTAGCAGTAGCTATAGCTAGCTCAGGACCAGCTTACACAGGTTAGGTCAGGTACCATACAGTACATGGGGGGTTATACATACACCAGGGGGATATACAATAGGGGAGATATACACCCAAAAATACGGTACGTACATAACTGGTTCCCTCCGAAACTTTCCCCCTCGCCCCTCCATACGATCGTAAGTACGACTTGTTCTTACTTACAGCTGTGTCCAGTAATAGATCCATAACCGGCGGGGCAAATGCAGAGTTACTGTAAAGGTCGGTGAATAGCCCTGGAGGGCTGGCAGATACAAAAACAAGTCAGAAAAAAGGATTAGCAAATTTTGGCGGGCTATACGCGGGATAAGGCAATACGTAGGTACAAAAAAGCTCAGATCAGACAACACAATGGACGTTTACCGGCTATTCATTTTTTGCTCCTACGTGTCTCATACCCTAAACGATGTTATTTTTTTATGGATTTTAAATGATCCCGCATTAGGTAATAGGGGAAACACTGATCGTTCTCAAAAAGCTGCTTTTGTGGCAGTAATCGGTATTTCCACTCGTTGTGCTCACATGCCACGCCGATCCCAGATTCCAATAGCAAATTATGAACGCAAGTTCTTTGCATAATTCGATATCGGGCAAAACAATATGCATACGAGTCAAAAGTCAAACGATCAATCAGCCAAATTGGGCCATTGGGCGGGCTATACACGGGATCGGACTATACAATACACCCGACCTTTACAGTAGTCGCCCTCTTTGTCAACGCAGATACCTCCACTTCCGCAGGGGTTGCCGCTTGCGCAGTCATCTCTCTCCTCTTTCAATCCATCTTAACACCAGAAAATCACTGTATAGCAAAAGATATCCCATCCTAGTGGCCGTCACCAGTAAATTACCGGTACTTTTACTGGCTTACTGGCAAAAATATTGCTGCCAGTAAATACTTTTACCGTACTTTTACTGGCAGTGCTGCCGGTATTTTACTTTTACTGGCTGGCTAATTTTGTTTACCGGTACTGGCAAAATTTTAGTAAAAGTAAAAAGTAAAATTTGGGCGTTGTTCTCAAAATTTAGCCCCTGTGGTGGAAAGATTTTTAATGAATTTACTGACGCATATACAGTTGGGAAAAGAAAAATTTTCTTTGTAGCAAGTCATTTTAGATTCTCTGATCATGCCACCGACTCCTCCATCCATCTACATTACGTAGTACATACATACGTAGGCCTATAACGCGCATAGCATATGCAGGGTAGGCCTGGGACCACTATGGTTCGTCATGAAATAGGATGGCCCATGTGAACGATATGCAGAAAGTAGTAGAGGTTGCACATGAACGATACCTGTACATACTTACGTACGTATGTCTGTACATTGGCGTTGCAGCGCTCTTCATTCCTATGTTTTGGTAGGTAGATTTTGAAGGTACTATAGCCAAGCCTTAGGTATGAAGCTTCACCCGAATACAATAAAAAAGAAAATTGACAACCAGAAAAGCATTTGTGTCAACAGGAAACATGGCCACAAAATTTTGCATTTTTACTTTTACTTTACTGGTTACTGGCAAGGTTTTTACTGGCTGCTTGAAAGCGCCAGTACCAGTAATTACTTTTTACTTACTGGCTATTTTCCATTGAAAAGGTATTTACCTTTTACTTACTGAAATTTTTGAAAGTGCCAGTAACGGCCACTATCCCATCCCACTAACCTCACGATTGTACTGTAGGAACCTTTGGGCCACTCAATAAAGTAGCCTATCCTCTACAATATGTACAAAGGAAAAGGAGTTTCGGAAAAAGCAGAAAAACTCAACAAAATGGATTATTTGTAGAGTTTGAAAAAAAGAAGAACGTAGCCTATGTATGTATGTATACCGGAAACGTATAGGTACAATAAAAATCGGTACCTTCACCTATTGTAAATGACTGGATTTTTTTTACCTATTAACATCCAGGAGGTTACAGCAGATGTGCTGTTCGCTGGCAACAGGTGGCTCTGGCTCAGCATATATGTGGAGAAAGTTTCGCATGCTTTTCTTTCTTCGTCCAAGGAGAAGACGCGATGCCTTCGAATGGCAGCGACCAATGAACACTGCTGAGATGTGTTCACTAGGGCAGACTGGCCACTGCCGTTTACACCACGGCCCGCAATGTCCAGCAACTCGGAGCGGTATAGTCGAAAATTCGACCGTGCTACAGCTAGCCAAGGACCGGTGACGGCGAAGGTGACAGAAAAGAGGATTGCAGATTTCATTGGAAATGAAAGGTACGGTACGGTACGTACAGTACATGTACTGAACATACGCAAGGATAAACCTCCGAAAGACGCAATAACCCAGTTTATAGAATATCAAACAAATTGGGATTTAAGGTCTCACACTATAGATCTCTGAGCCGTGGACTCCTGTACTACTACTGAAGTATCTGGTGATATCTAATTCCAGCTGTTTTCACTTCCTGACACCATACGATCATCCGTCTGCTTGTTTTCCGTTCGCTGTTTCCGCTCCAGTCGCGCTCTCTGCGCTCGTCTTCGTACTATGCAGGGACAACTGTCTATGCATGGACTTCTTGATAAATTCGGTTCAGGCTCTCCTGAGCCAACGAAAGCGAGTTGAGAGGAGGTCAAGATATCGATCGAAAGCTTGTTACACGATCTCTTTGACGCGCCATAGAGCGCCTCTTGAAACGGCCTCTCCGTGGCGCTATTCTTGATTGTAACGATAACTTTTTCAAACACTTTTTTCTTGGATAACTTTGCGTAGAGGCAACGTAGAGAGGCGCCGCAGGTACCGATCGATTCCTCTCGTCAAAACGCGTTGAATGGTGTGCCGCATGTTGAAAAATACCCAGTGGTTCCTTCGGAACACCCAAATCGCATGGTTTTTGGGGCGTTCTTCGGCGTGTCGTACTGCGCCGAATACAATAGCTTTGGCGCTGCCGTTCGGTGTACGTGTAGAGGAAGAATGATACTTTATTCACATTATGACGGATCACTTTTATCTTGCGTACAACGGCTACGACGAAGCCTCAAAGTTGGCTCCGAAACTATAGTGTGAGACCTTAACAATTGCCACTGATTGCCTCCTTCTTTCACACTACTCAAAGTCGAGACAATGGGATCGTATGGCAGGCATTTATACTGTAATGTTCCGTAGATAGCCCCATGGGGCTATACAAATGGTAAGCCCCGATTAGGGGGGCTATACACGAGGGGGGCAATACACGAGGGCATTTTACAATTGTACCCAAAGTAAGGTTTTTTGACCTCCTGAACTCAATTATGGTGGTTATTTGGCACGTTTCCTAGCTCCACACATCAAAATGCAACTTTCAACTTGAAAAAGTGTGAAATTTTCGTTACTAAAAATTTTCCCTTGAACAGATGTCACTGGCAAAATGATCAGAACTGGTCGAAATGATTTGCAGATGAACTCCTATGCATCAAAACACCTCAAAAGCGCTGTTTTTAGCACAAAAACACTTGATTTCCCTTGCTTTTCGCGGTTCGCAATAGGGGGCTATACACGAGGGCAAATGACGTTAGTGGCCGATTAGGGGGAGGGGGGGCTATACACGAGGGGGGTTATACACGAGAGGGGGCTATATACGGAACATTACAGTATCTCCGGATCTAGCGACCGTACATAGAGCAAAGCGGTCAAAAACAACGACAGCCGCATTGACCTATAAAAATAACCGCTTGCCTCTAGCTACTCTCAGTGGCGAGATATCGCAAAATTCATTATGTACTGATATGTGCCTAGACATTTGGCAACGCTAAACCACGTAAACCACGTCATCCCACGACCCTGTACGCCCGATGCGTATTTTTATCGTCTTTATCGTCTATGTAAAATGCCTGCCTGCCTGCCATATGATCCCATTGTCTCAACTTTAGAAACAGTAGTATAGATCACCAATATTCTCCTCTCGATAGGGATTTTTTGTTATCTTGTACATACCTACGTACAATACCTAGGTAGGTGGCTACCTAAGTATGCAAGTACGCATGTCAATACTGGTAGGTAGTGGTAGCCACGCTACGTGACTATTATGAGCGACCCGATTCGATCATAGAACGAAGCAAAACACAAAACACCCACTTTTAATGTACAGTACAATTAATGTTGCCGTTAATGCAGAGGTTGCTCAGTTACCACCCCCCACCCGCAGGAGGTTCGGTAAGGTGATTGCGATTGTCGGTTGACGGTAACGTTTTAACTCTCCATGGATTTCTTGAAATATGATTGTTCAAAGATAATGTAACATCGCAATAATGGGCTGTTTCCACTCTCTCTCATAGACATCTGAATATCTGATTATCTTATCTACTTTTGTAATTACCAAGCTACATATTATTCATCCACCGGGGAATGTCCCATTTGGTACTCAGTTGTATGCTGCATGGTTGCTGCGTGCTGCATGGTTGCTGTTTACTGAGTTTTTAGTACGGCGGACTACGAAATGAGTACCAAATGGGATTAGGGGGTTTGCGGTGGTGGGGATCAGGTTGCACAGTATATTCAGTATTCGAGTACTTAGTATACTCGACTGGGCAGTGAGGCGTATGGAATGTCTGAATGCATAGTTCAAAGTGTTCGAGTGTTCCAGTGTTCGAGTGTTTGGCTGACAGTACGTCTGGTGCGTCCGTCGCTCAGTATGGTGGGAGTCTAGGCGGAGTGGGCTTTGCCCCCAGAATGTCTGAATGCATAGTTCAAAGTGTTCGAGTGTTCCAGTGTTCCAGAGTGTTAGTGTTCCAGTGTTTGGGTGACAGTACGTAGAGTGTATTGGTCGCGCAGTTGAGTTAGCAACTGTGGGGCAGGCCGGTACGTAGTACGTTGGTCGGCCGTTGTTGTGTATGGTGGGAGTCTAGGCGGAGTGGGCTTTGCCCCCAGACTGTCTGCATGCACGGTTCAGAGTGTTCAAGTGTTCCAGTGTTCCAGAATGTTAGTGTTCCAGTGTTTGGGTGACAGTACGTAGAGTGTATTGGTCGCGCAGTTGAGTTAGCAACTATGTATGGGGCAGGCCGGTACGCAGTACGTTGGTCGGCCGTCGTTGTGTATGGTGGGAGTCTAGGCGGAGTGGGCTGTGCCCTCAGAATGTCTGAATGCATAGTTCAAAGTGTTCCAGTGTTCGGGTGTTCGAGTGTTCGAGTGTTCAGCTGACAGTACGTATTGTGCGTCGGTCGCTCAGTAGCATAGGACTGTACGCAGGTCGGCGCAATAGTCCTCGCGAAGTAGTGAACAGCAATAGTCCTCACGAAGTAGGACAATTGTTTGGCGACGATGTCCATGGAACTGCCAGTCTGTAGAGAAATGGTTTCTCGTCGCAATTTCTTGCAGTTGGTCAGGTAACACTTATCAAAATTACAGGGTGTATCAGAATAAACTCACCGGGTGTTTGTGTCTCTCATTCCTCAATGGAGCATTCGATTTCAGTACCTCTTTTGTATTTTGTAGCTAAAGGCTTCAACAATTGAGCAGACAAAATTTAAGCCCCGTAGTCCATCTAACAAGGAAGTTATAAAGGCTCAAACTATCGGACACAGAAATTTACGTTTTTTTTTCACTATGGGGCAAAACCTGGATTTTAAGGACAAAGTTAGCATTCCACAGCTGAGTTTTCAATTTTTATTCACACTACCGCAGCAGATTTCGTTCTGCCGCATCCTGCATAGGATATTGAACATGTTTTGAAAATGTATTAGCTTTGGGATGGTAGAATTATGCTCTCCATTTCGGTAAAAATATTAGGCAAATCCTCGACTTCTGAGGTCAGCAATTTTGAGCCGCTTTCTGTAGGCCTAGAAAGTTGAAATTTTAGAACGCCCTCACCAACGTCGCCGGAATCCCCAAGGGTAGGGGAGAAGAGATACAGGGGCTGGGGGGGGAGGGGGGGGGGGGGGGGGGGGGGGGGCCCCCCCCCCTGGTCCCTCAATACAGTACACGCAGACAATAATATGTAGGGTGTATCATAATTTACTCACCGGATGTTTGTGCTTATAACTCCACAACGGAGGATCATTTTTCACGGCGGTCTTAGGCTTGTAGCTACAAAATACAAAGAGCGTACTGAAATCGAATGCTCCATTGAGGAATGAGAGGCACAAACACCCGGTGAGTTTATTCTGATACACCCTGTAATTTTGATAAGTGTTACCTGACTAACTGCAAGAAATTGCGAACGAGAAACCATTTCTCTACAGACTGGCAGTTCCATGGACATCGTCGCCAAACAATAAATTGTCCTACTTTGTGAGGACTATTGCTGTTCACTACTTCGCGAGGACTATTGCGCCGATCTGCGTACAGTCCTATGCTACTGAGCTACCGACGCACAATATGTACTGTCAGCTGAACACTTGAACACTCGAACACCCGAACACTGGAACACTTTGAACTATGCATTCAGACATTCTGGGGGCACAGCCCACTCCGCCTAGACTCCCACCATACACAACGACGGCCGACCAACGTACTACGTACCGGCCTGCCCCACAGTTGCTAACTCAACTGCGCGACCAATACACTCTACGTACTGTCACCCAAACACTGGAACACTAACACTCTGGAACACTGGAACACTCGAACACTCTGAACCGTGCATGCAGACAGTTTGGGGGCAAAGCCCACTCCGCCTAGACTCCCACCATACACAACGACGGCCGACCAACGTGTACGTACCGGCCTGCCCCACAGTTGCTAACTCAACTGCGCGACCAATACACTCTACGTACTGTCACCCAAACACTGGAACACTAACACTCTGGAACACTGGAACACTCGAACACTTTGAACTATGCATTCAGACATTCTGGGGGCAAAGACCACTCCGCCTAGACTCCCACCATACACAACGACGGCCGACCAACGTGTACGTACCGGCCTGCCCCACAGTTGCTAACTCAACTGCGCGACCAATACACTCTACGTACTGTCACCCAAACACTGGAACACTAACACTCTGGAACACTGGAACACTCGAACACTCTGAACCGTGCATGCAGACAGTCTGGGGGCAAAGCCCACTCCGCCTAGACTCCCACCATACACAACGACGGCCGACCAACGTACTACGTACCGGCCTGCCCCACAGTTGCTAACTCAACTGCGCGACCAATACACTCTACGTACTGTCACCCAAACACTGGAACACTAACACTCTGGAACACTGGAACACTCTGAACCGTGCATGCAGACAGTTTGGGGGCAAAGCCCACTCCGCCTAGACTCCTACCATACACCACGACAGCATGCCGACCGACGTACCACCCACATAACCGCCCACCCCACAGTTGCTAACTCACCTGTATGACCAACATACTCTATGTACTGTCAGCCAAACACTGGAACATTACCGCTGTGGAACACTGGAACACTCGAACACTCTGAACCGTACAATCACGTACGTAATCCACCAATCGGCCCCTCAAACCACGACACCAGCACATACACACGCATGTCGCCCTCCTTACACATGTATATGCCACAATCACGTACGCGTAGTACCAAACTGCTAAAGGGGGAAAAATTTAGAGTACCAAAAGGGAAAAGGGCCCATCCACCTAGGCTACACTACAATTTCTAAATTGATGGCACAATAGTCGGGGAGTTCTGAGGGTTATGCGAGATTCATGGACACTATAATATTGGTGACGGCATCCTGCAGGTGATAGTAGAATTGGATCGAGTTTCAATTCGAGTCAACCAACGTACATACTGTACATGTACTGCGACAATTTAAAATTTCGAGTAATACTGTAAGTAAAGCTTCGTGTAACACAGCACTACATACCATGAAAACCCGGAGGCAGTACATGGTCCGTAAGTAGGTATGGATTGGCATGATCATTTAGTACTGGATTTGGCGATCATGCAGGGGTATACGGTGACCTAAAATTTGCTTCAACTTAACTTCAACTTCAATTTGTCTATGCTTCAACATGTAAATCCTCCGAGTTTGCTCCGAACACGCTCCGTTTTTCCAAACGTACGTATGAACTGCCGAGTTTGAAAGTCGGAGACGTGTGAACCACCAAGTTTAGCTCCGAACTCGGAGGCTTCTCGGAGCAAAAGTAGTCGGAGCTAATTAGAAAAACAAAAACTGCGCAGAAAATTTATGACGCGGCGCGTGAACCTCCGCAAACTGATAAAAGCTGCTCGGCGTTGCCTTCTCCCCATGTGAACGACTGAAAAGAAGCGCGCCGTGTTTATTCGGAGCAAAAACGTTTACGTGTGAAGTGTGAACAACCGAATTACGCTCCGATTTCGCTCCGAATTCGGAGGCTCCTCGGAGCAAACTCGCTCGGAGCAAACTCGGAGCACGTCTGAAGCGCACCAATGTAGTGCGTAAACATGGCATGAAGCATCGTTCCTAATTGAGGGTTTTGCCTTCTGGGTAAATTTGCCTTCGCTTGGGGTAAATCGCTGTGTTGTACAGCTCGCGTGATTTCGGATCACGTAATTTTTTACATGATTGGCAAGGTGGCCTCTCAAAAACAGGTGAAAACAATGGGACTTGTGAATCGAATCACGTAATTAGGTACTTGATTTGGTCCGAGATTACAAAGCTGTCCAGTTCAATCACTTTGTCCTACGTAACTTTTCAAAATCGTCTCCATGACTCTCGTACATTTTGAAAGGATATTTGCAAAAAAATTGGCCAATTTACCCGTACCACGTGGGTATGAGCCACTTTTAGAGATGTAAGAGGGCGAAATTTTTTTAATGCCGGATCTGAAAAATTGTCCTGGCCGGAGCCGGATAAGCCCAGAAAATGATGTAGCAAACTTGTAGAAAAGATATATGGGACTAGTTTGACTCAAAATGCGGTTGATTCAAAGCGAACGAATACGCGCGCGTTACGCGTCGTCTTTGTTTTACTACGTACTACGTAACCTACCGTAATTCGTTACGCGTCTTCGTTCGCTTCGGAAGCCTGTCCCTCGTGCTACCTGTTTAGTATCTGTTCGATTGTTGATCGCTGGTTGGTCGCGATCAACCAGCGACCTATCAGCGATCAACCAGCGACCTACCAGCGATCAACTTTTTCTTTCCAAAATGGCGGCTTACCAAAAAGAAATATTTCCAAACCACGTAATAATTAGTATTGAAATTTTTCAGCTGTCCACGAAACGAAAGGTTTTTGAGAACGATACAACAAATGGCTGCCTTTGGGTCGGAATATGAAAATATGGGAGAACGCCACAATTTATCAGCATAGACTTCTGAATAAATTCTGTGACTTTTTGTGCAATGCGTAGTTTAGAATATTATCCATGTATGTTTATTGTCCATGTTTCCCGCGTTTCGCTGGATCGCTGGTAGGTCGCTGGTTGATCGCTGGTAGGTCGCTGATAAATCGCTGGTTGATCGCGACCAAAAAGTTGATCGCTGGTAGGTCGCTGGTAGGTCGCTAGTTGATCGCGACCAACCAGCGATCAACAATCGAACAGAGAATTACGGGGTGCGGCTATTCTAAATGATGGAAAATCCATTGATCATAAGAAAAACATTAAAATAGTGGTCTGTAAACTAAACGTATCATGCCATCGATCGAATAATTATGGTCATGGGTGGGTGTGACATCATAGCTGTATGAGCGGATCAGTTCAGTACACGTACGGTAGTGTATGTATGTACTCTACATATGTGTCTAGACCAGTGATCGGATTCTATTCTTTCGTCCGCATTAGGCCTATATGCCGCTGGCATGATTTATTGTAATGTGGTGATGCGCTTGATATCGTTTTGTGTGAAATTTGTAATTCAAACAAAATCCAGTGATTGCCTTCTGTTAGTGAATATTTTCCATTGGAAGACTTGCACGATGACATATGTACGGTTTGCTGAATTGTACTGTCATGGTGCCTGCATAGTTACATTATATACCCTTTCTTGCAGTTGTACGTAACGTCACATACTGTTCCACTTGCCTGAGGGTATTCCAGAACCATGAGATGATTGCAGTCGTCTCTTCTACGTACTCTACAATATTCTGTCAGTTTCAAGGGATGTGGGAGAGGATAAAAGATACATCTTAAATCAGTTCTGGATTTGCCTTTTTGGACACGCACAAAATCGTGATTTTGTTTATTCAATTATTCAGCCCAAATACAGATTCAAAAAAGTCATGAACGGTTATCGCGCATCTTTTTTCGCACATGTACATATTTAATGTCCCTGACGAACCTGGCCATACATAGAGCGCAGTTGACTATACATAAGCACGTACATGACGATGCGCTACGTACGGTACAGCGCCTTTCCTTTCCCATGATCCACTGCAACACAAATCAGACAGAAATCCGAACAGCAGCAGAACGGGCGGCGTGGATCAAAGTAGCTGCCGTTTCAAACTCACGGAACTTTTTATACCAAATATGTACTGTACATGGTACAGCAGCAAAAATAGAACTTATGCATACCCATCTCCTTCGGGGATTTTTTATTATATCAAGACAGACATTGTTCGGAGTTCGAACCACAACAGCACGCATGGCTTCGGACCCCACTACGTGCATTACAGTATTTCAGAAGAATACAGTTACGGATAGTACGTACGGTATGTATTTACGTACTACGTACACCCAGTACAAGACGGATGGATTTCATTCACTTCTGTGTGAGAACTTTCATCCGCACTTTTGGAAAGATTAACCAGTATCCATTTGCTGTTGGATTGGATTGGATGTCGTACAGTATGTTATACGTACGTCAGTCGCAGTATAGAGAACGCGTTAAGTATCGTTGCCGTAGTAAAGTACACATATTCTCTGTTGCTAATATTGAGCGAAGACTTCCAGATTTACTAATGTACTGTACATTGTTGTGTACATACCTACCTACCTACCTACTGTACATACAATAGTATCTACAGTACATACTGTACGTGTACATACTGTACAGTTCGTGTATGGGTCGAATTTGATAAACAGTGTGTATTCCCTATCATCAATCACAATTGTAATAGTTCCTTCCTATACTGCTTACAGTTCTTGCTCCTTCGTAAAACTTTTTGCAAAAATTAATAATACTTGAAGCTCCACTTGTTACTATCGATATTCGAGTCGAACAAAATCGTCTCTTTTTGTTCCGACGCAATCTCAACAAATCGTTTAGGACGCCAGACCGACGACATTCTGATTGATTTCTTTGGTGGTCGTGATCTTTATCCGCCGTAGTTTGACTTTGTTATGTTTATCACCATTTTTGGCGAGTGACGAAAACGCATGGATGCAAGTGAGAAGAATAATTTTTCTTCCTGTTTTCCTATGCACGCCAGGGGGAAAATTGGGTTAGCCTCGCCTCAAAATCATCGCATAAAATATCTGCCGAACATTTTTCACACCGGACATGCGCCGACATCACTTAGGTAGATTCTTGGAGTAAGGCAGCTACTATGTACGCATGTAAAATCAAGACATTTGCCCGTATATGTATGTGTATGTACCGTACGTACTGTACGTACGTACAGTACATACGTACTGCATTGCATGCACTGCACCTTACTTGGCCCAGCCGCCCCTTGGGGTGAGGTCCTCTGAAGTTTCCGATGTTTGTTTACTTTGAGTTCGTTGAGCGCAAATTCTTATCTCGACTGGTTGTTTGTTTTATTAACGTTGTCGTGTTTTTGTTGTCGTTTATCGCCTTCAGTTCATTACCCCATTGCCCACGCCACGACTTTTGACGGGGACGAATAAAAATGAAAAGTAGGTTTAGGTTAGAAACCGCCGGCCGGCTGTGGTGTGGGAAAAGGGTCGAAAGAAGTAACACCTTCGGGCATCCACCGCAATTTTCGCCCTCCTCTCTTAAACTTATGTTCTGCCCTTCGTCCTGCCTCCTCCGTGACCATTTTTGTTTAAAAGTTTCCTGTCTTTAATGCCGTGTTACGACGCGGCCGCTAATACCAGTTAATCACGTCATTTCGCCTACATGCGTAGTTAAATAATTATTGTGCACGTGCCCTTGCCCTTTACCGTATACTTTCGGCTCTTCGTAATCTTTGAAAATCCGCATCGGGAGATAGTACATGGACATAGTACACTTTTGCTGTGCTGACTGACTGCTCCCTAATGTTCTCTTCCAGTCAAGACATTCTGCCGTTTAACAAGACCATACAGAGTCAACATCCTGATAACATGTTACTGCCGATGTGGATGCTCTTTTTGGCTCGAACTGCGTCCGTCTCAGCTTCTGATAATCAGCTCCTCTTTGTTCATACGGTAAGCATGTACCTACTATGTATTGTAGGTAATGTATGTAATGTATGTATGCTTACATACGTAAGCAAGCATGCAAGGGTGCAGCATGTAGGTACACTATGTACGTTACAGTAGGTACGTACGTACATAGAAAGGTAACGTAACCGTGGCAATGACATGTTTTATTGTTGTCGTTCCACTGTGTGTAGGTCATATGTATGCTCAGTCTGCAGGTATAAAAAAAATTTTCTAACGATTGTAGACGTGATAGGCTAAATATACAAGCAGAACATGCAATAACAGGCACCAATTGCAAAAGCAGCAACCCAATGATATGTTTCGCCCTTTAGTCAAAGACATACCATTGAGCACAATTATGGGCCAGGGCTCATCAGTTTGACAGCCCAAAATTGTAATTTTATCTTATTTATTAATTATTATTTACGCATAATGAACCATAGGCCCATTATTTTTGCCGTCCTCACGCTAACACGTGAAGGCATCATAGCCTTGGTTCGAATCCCAGCATTGTACAGAATAATTTTCCTCTCTGCTTTGATTGGAGTAAGACTGTATTATTTTCAGTTGTGGAATCATGGCAGCTCAACTCCAGTCATTCCCATTCCGTCAGACTTGAGAAATCATGCCACCTCCTGGCAGGAAGGACTCGGCGAATTGACACCGGTACGCAATTCATCAATATTGCCTTGCCACCGCTACAAAAAATGGCATACATACATACATACAGTACATACATCTGCTTACAGTACTGTACGTACGTACGTACAATTTACCGTATTTTTGGGTGTATATCAGTGATGTCAACTCGGACATTTTTGAAAAAAAGTAAAGTAAAGTAAAATTACTCAGCAGCGTAGGCTTCTGAGTAAAGTTGAGTAAATTTACTCAGTTCATAGCCCAACCGAGTAAAGTAAAGTATAAATGGGAGAGTTACTCGAGTAAAATTTATACATATCATGACCTGTAATAATTGCAATACCGGCTTGCCACATTCATCCATCATGCCAAAAATTGGTGTTCCTAAGCAATTGGGTATCAGATGCTGTTGGAGTCGCATTTCAAATTAAAATTTATGGTGAACTTTTGCCATTCAAGTCGCCTGAATTCTTCAGCTTTCCATTCATATATGCATTTTATGCTTGAATGTACACCTCGGCATGCGTTTACTCGAGTAAATTTACTCGAATAAGTACTGAGAGGACATTGACATTTTACTCGAGTAAAAAATTTACTTACTCGGCGAGTGGCAAATTTACTCGAGTAACCTGTCATTATGACCGAGTAAAAGTAAAGTCGGGTAAGGGAATTTTGCGCCGAGTAAAGTAAAGTAAAGTAACTCAGCCCAAAATCAGCCGAGTAACTCGAGTAAAGTAACTCACAATTTTACTCTGACATCACTGGTGTATATCCCCCCTGAGTATATCCCCCCAGTGTATAACCCCCCATTGGCAAAACATAAATTTTGCCCAGTGTATATCCCCCCCTGGTGTATAACCCCCCATGTACTGGAAGGTTACCTAGCCTACCTATGTAAGCTGGTCATAAGCTAGCTATAGCTACTCCTACACCAAGTTACTATGCCTACTCGCTAAAAAATATTGGAACGATTGTTCCAAAATTAGTGCTAATATATTAGCTCCACAGGTCCCTCCTAATATATTAGCAAAATCGTGCTAATATTTGGAACTTTTCGAATCGCTAATTTTTTGGATTAATTATGCCAATAAATTGGAACTTTTCTAAACCAATCAGCGCGCTGTATTGTGGTGCTAAATTATTGGAACGTTTGCTCATGTACATATGACATAAAACATAAACTGCCAAATTATTGAAATTTTTATTCAAATTCTATTTGCACTTTCATTATGCAGTTGCAACAGATCCAAAATCTCGCATGAAGTAAAAACGCCTCAGTTCAATCCTTCAGTATCATATCAACACCAAAACAATAAGCATAGACATATGCTAATTCTCTTGTCCTTGGATCTCTCAAATATGGTAGGTACAAGGTACATAATGTACATCTATGTACGTTACGTACACAGTACAGAGTTTGTATAATGTGTAGCTCAAACTGCACAAAACTACATAACCTGTTGGACAAAGCCCACTAAACTCATAAAAAGCAGATATGAGCAACATAGATGAAAATACCTATACCAAACAGGAAAAATCAGTCTGAGCAAATGGAGGGGAGAAAGTAACAATAGTGGTCAACAAAGCTCACGATTTTTTTGGGTTGAATAACACAGGATGCCAGATCATCAGTCGTTTTGGAAGATTCATGCTGATGACACTTTTCCATGCTTGATCCAGCGCTTTTCTCAAAGAGATATACAGAAGAGCAGAGCAGACAAAGGCCAAGTCATCTATGAAAAACAAAAGGCCAGCATGTACAAACAGTACATACATAGGTAGGTAGGTACATTGCATTATAATGTGACATGATCATCATGTAATGGTCCAGGGTACACAACACACAAGAAACATCACTAACCTTGATTTTTCATTTTTTTCCATTGGTTCTTGATGTCTTCCTTTTCCTGGATATTGAACTGCTTCAGCCAGGATTGCCTTGGCCTTCTGCTGTTTTCCCAGTCGAAAACGGATCAGGCATAAGAAATATGGCAGATCGCTTATCCAGAAATTTCTCCAGCGCACTTCATAGGATAACGATTCAGATTAAAGCTAGCGTCAGTTTCGAATTAAAATTTCCCGCCAATTGGTGGCAAATAATTAGCACAATTTCTCCAATACATTTAGCACGATTCTGAGTTGAAAAATTTGTTCCAATGTGACTGCCAATATTTTAGAACTTTTGAGCTAATATAATAGACAAAATAAAAATTAGACGTTTTGTGCTGATATATTGGGAAAAAATTTCCAATATTTTAGCATTCTTAGGTATGCTAAATATATTAGCACTTTGAAAGTTCCAATATTTTTTAGCGAGTATAAGCTTAGCTGAGCATGTTTTGTACTAGAATAACCCTGTTTTGACCGCGATTATGCCCTAAAACACATACTTTTGGCCTCAAAAACATGCCTCTACACACCTCTCAAAAACATAAATTTTGTCCCATGTATATCCCCCCAGTGTATATCCCCCCAGTGTATAACCCCCATCAGACCTCTCGATTTTTGTATAGCCCCATGGGGCTATACACCCAAAAATACGGTACTTTGTTTTCAAACACTATGTAGTTGTGGCAGCTGCTTTCACGTTTTGTGTTTTCAGAAAGGTCGAGCTCAGGCGTTCGAGTTGGGTCGGTTGCTTCGGAAACGATACGTGGAGGAAAATAAGCTGCTGCATCCTGGTGCTATCACTCATGAGGTGAGTGCATAGGGTAAACCAAAGTCTAGATTTACGGTACGGTACCCGAGAGTTAGTAAAATCCGCCCTTTTCGGCCGATATTATAATTATATGTAAGGTGGGTTACCGACCGACCTTCGCAGTAGGACTATATTTTTTAGGTTTACGTTCGAAGCAACGATCACAATCGATCGATAAGCAGCGCCTATGCTACAATTGCTGGAATTTTATCGGAATCGATGAATACGACGGAATGGATGGCAGTTCCGGTGCATTCGCGTCCCCTGCCATTAGACGCAGTAAGGAGCCAAATGTTTGGATAGTTGGAAAAAGACAAACTTGAAATACCAACTTCCAAAGGCCTACTTGTTATGTACATACGTACAGTGGATGTACCAATGTACTGTGCGTACGTATGCACATACATAGGTTATACACGCATTTTTAGCTGTTAAACTCCGATCTCAAATGTCCGGCAGCGGAAAAGAAGGCAAAGGAGAACATCTTCGCTTCCAAGATATTTAAGGATCAACAAAATATTGTAAATAACAAGTATGTATTGTACTGTACTCTATGCTAATCCTTTAGATCGAAGATCGAAGTGCAGCAGCATAGGGCTTTCACAATGCTTTTCAGGGGTTTCTCAAGCAAATCGTCAAGAACGCCGGATACGCCCAAATTCGACAACTCAAAGATGTTTACTACATTTGGGATGCATTGAGGGCCATTGTAAGTGCTGTTCTCAATGTACGTGTGTACCTCAGGATTCCCGCTCCGGATTTAGCAGGGAGGATTAGTCCGTGCCTATGTTGAGCGTAACCCCCGAGTCTAAACCACGCGTGTTTTTTTCAGACAAAACGCCCGACAGCAGGAAACGAAGCGGAAAAGAAAAGGAAAAATCTTCTTTTCTTTTCTTTTTTCCTTTCCGCTTCGTTTCGCTGCTGTCGGGCGTTTCGCCTGAAAAAAACACGCGTGGTTTAGACTCGGGAGTTACGCTCAATATAGGCACGGACTAATCCTCCCTGCTAAATCCGGAGCGGGAAGCATGAGGCGAAAACCGACACAGTTATGGGCAAGCGAGCCTAGTACGTAAGGTTTTAGTAGGAGCGGGAGGGCGCGGGCCGAAATAATTATCCTGCTGCGCGCAGCAAGTGAGTAGAACAATCAGCTGATTATAATTGCCCCTTTTGGTCACACCCAGTTAACCGCTCCCAGGTCAATCTAGCTAGATCTAGCTAGATTTTCCACGTACCTCCATTTCGTGGACTACTGGAATAATTCGTGAAGTACTTGGTTTTTGTTGGGTTTCCTGTACGTTTTGAAAATAAATTTTCTTGAAGTTGTGAAGGTAGAGCTAAAAATAATAACGAGACAATAACGAAACTACTGCGGCAGAAAGCACCGAAATTATATTTAGCTCTACTTTCCAGATCTAGCTAGATTGACCTGGGAGCGGTTAACGTGGCACACTCACTCTCTTTTTCTTCACTTTTTCTTTATGTTCAATTTCAATCACAATTCACAATGCATGCATGCGAATAACAACAAGTATTATCATTCATTTCTGTCACAAATGCGTAATAATATTTCCAGTTCAAGAAACAGAGACTTTTGTTATGCCGATAGTTTACTGTAGTTCTCTTTCATCAGTTAATGCCCTTTTCGGTGACTTTTTCCTACTGGCAGATTCTTTTCAATGCAAGCAGAAATGTCCCTTGGACGCTTAGGAGCTCTTCTCTTTGTTTTTGGGCAGTTCGCCGCCGTTCTCTCATCAGCCAGTACAGTCGGCTTTGGCTTTGTTCATAAATTACGTAACGCCGAAATCGGGGGGAGGGGGGTTTGGCCCAGCGTTACGGTTGCGTTACTTTACTGGGGGGGGGGGGGGGGGGGGTGGCGCAGCAAACGTTACGTAACGCCGAATTTTGGTGCACTAGCACAATTGATGCTAACCCATAAACGGTAAAGCGGGGACACGCAGCAACGGATTTCGTTTTTCGGTCCGTAAGTAGAAGTGATAGAAATCCGGTCGGAAGTTCTACGGATTGGAGCATTGAGAAGTGAAACATCAGCTACGGAACAGCGCCGGATTAGGATATGTCCCCATACATTGCAATTTCGTGAGCAGCTCTTTTAATCGGATAAATTTGATGTTTTTTCAACGGATTTTTATCAGCGGGGACAAATATCATTCCGTTGGTGTGTTTTACTACTGAACGTTTTATTTTTTGTTTTCGAAAATGACAATTTGTGTTCCGTAGGAATGTTTTGCTTTGGATTTCTTGTAAAAGTTCATGGAATTCTTTGCATTTTTCCGTTACTTCACTGAATTCTTTAACAAAAGTCCGTTACGTCTAAATTTTTACGTCACGTCCGTATAAATTTTGGCGCAAATTCAAAACACCAAGGCGAAAGTTACGGATTATGTCTAAATTTTTCTTTTAATACCAACGGACTTCTAGAACAAAAAGCAAAAAAGCTATCTGGCGCAAAAATAATGGAATTATATAACTTATCAAGTGCACCAGCTGAGTATGACAGTTGTGCACCCGCCATAAAAATGAAAACTCCTCACAAAATCCTTAGAAAATCCGTAGAAAAACAAAAGTAGGTGTAGGAATCGAAAACGGGCCATTATAGTATTCGACTAGCGAACTGAACCACTGAGCTATCGCGCCAGACAACCAATATTCCACAAACCTACCTGTTATATGACAGATATTTCGTTTATTCTTACGGATGTATAAGGAGGTCCGAAAACCTAAGGATTTCGATATCATTGGAAAACCTATGGGGATGAAAACAACGGATTTCAACAGATCGTATAACCCGGATTTCTGTTCAAACACATAGGGGACGGAATGGAACAACGGACTTTTACGCACTTTTATTCACAACGGATTACATCTTAAATTCCAGAATAATCCGTAACAAACAAGAAGATTACTGAACGTTTATGACAACCTTTGACAGACCTGAAATCAGTAAGAAAAAGCTTGGGTCCAAATTGCATTCCGTTAAAATTTGTCCAACAGAAGTGAGCGAAGTCCGGCGGACTTCCGGTTGGAGATGTTCGAGAAATCCAGCACGAAGTGCTACGGATCGTCTTCACTTCTCATCAAAAAAAGTGAATCCGTGATGACGCACATATGCGTCACATTTCCGTTTATGGGCTAAACCGTCCAGTACCCATGGTGGAGCACGACTTTTGCTTTCAAGGCATATGGTAGGCCTAATTGATATCAATAACCAATAAACCAAAAACTAGCAGTAATACTAAAAGCATGTCATGTACTACTATTGCATTCTGTAATGCATACGTAGCCTACTACGTACATGTAAATACAACATATTGTACAGTACAGTACATCTCATTATTGATCCAAACGTTACGTTACGTTTTGGTGGGGGGGGGGGGGGGGGGGGGTGGGCCTAGCGTTACGAAAACGTTACATAGGGGGAGGGGGGGTGCCAGCGATTGTATTTTAGCGTTACGTAATATATGAATAAAGCCTTTCTGCGCGCCAGAGACGTAGAGTTAACTTTGATCCTTGCGCCTAGCTGAGCCTGCTTGATTACTTGCGCACCATCGTAGCTAATACTTCATCCGTCGACTTTTTCGGATCAATCTCGCATTGAAACTGGGCAGGAAGCTTGTCAGGGGTAGTACTTAGCTTGCAAACACGATAAGCCATGCTAATTATTGCGTACAAAGAAAGTTAAGACAGCAGACAACAAGATGGACAAAAAGATAAACTGATATCATCCCTTTTGATCTTTTCTCTCTTTTGTGCGTGGTGCGAAAGTGTTCACGGTTACAATTATCCCCTGAGGCCCTTTGGGCATGTCAAGTAGGTGGACAGCAGTCAGCCAGCGTGCCAAGTTTTCCTATGGACAGGGACCGGTTTTTAGTAGGGTAGTCTGACCCTGCCCATAACTGTGTCGGTTTTAGCCTCATGCGAGCGGGAACTCTTGGTGTATATGTATACATACACTATTCGTACGTACAGTAGTAACGTTGGGCTACATTGATTGATACCTGCCGCTGATGGCAGCTACAGTACGTACAGGCTGTACTGTAGCTATACTGTCAGTCAGGTAGGAAGTAATAAGCTGCAAGTACCAAGTACTCTAGGTATAGAAACATGGCGATGATTTTTTGGTCAAATACTATTATATTTTGGTCGATTTGCAGAAGAACGAGAAGCGACGAATGCCGAAATGGATTACAGAGAAGCAGTTTACAAACTTGGAGAATCTAATAAATGCAGCCGTTAGCATTGCCTACTCTAATCATATCGTCGCTCGGCTCAAAGGAGGTCAATATTAGTATTGTTTGGCATACTGTAGTTTTGTGTGTTCGCGTCATAGCGAAATAAAATTAAAATGTGTTTTTATTGATGATCTTTTATTAGGCCCACTTCTAGCCGACGTGATGACTCGAACGAAGAGAAAACTGGAGTGCTCCAGAAGGGGAAGGCTGGACGGCGAATGCGCTTGGCTAAATCGACTCAAGCTCTACGCATATTCCGCGGTAAACGATGAATTAAATCTTAATGGTTGTTACATAAAAGGCAAGGCGAAATCTGTGGGGTGTTTTAGGTCAAAGTAGTGCCCTTGTATGTATTGCAGGATGACACGACGCTGCAGTCATTTTTGTCGTCGCTCGGCGCCGTGCAGGGAAAACTGCCATCGGAAACAAGCGTCGTTGTGGTGGAACTGTGGAGGAATCAAAAAAACAAATATGAAATAAGAGTAAATAAAATACTGTACGTGTACCTGTACGTGTACTACGTACAGAATTTTTTTCTGGCACGCCGAGCGTCCCCCCCCCCCCCCCAGCCAGCGCATGTTTTTGATGTGAACCATGGACCATGATATTTGAATGAGCCTTTACTTTTTCTCTGCGTATACGTACCTACATAGCTACCTACCTACAGAGCCATTGTTATGTAGGTTTTGTACCGACCCGACTCGAAATCGAAGCTGCGCCATATTCTGGTGAGCGAGTGCCGTGATTTGGCCTGTCCGTGGCCGAATTTCGTTCGCCGCAGCTCCAAGTACATTTCGCTCAAGTGGGAAGAAGAGTGCGGGATGATACCGTTCGAAAAAGGTAATCAGCTGGTGACAAACAAAATGACCATCGACATCGACGACCCAGCCCCGCAGGCACCGATCCAAACTTTTACTACTAATAAATAATAAATATAGGTAGGTACCTAACCGCGTGGTCGCTATCGATCGACCAACCCAATCGCGACAACGCAACTGGTCCATAACTCCATAACGATAAGATATAGGGGTGACCCGATGTACACTCTGCTTAATTAGTTATCACCCGCAACAGTTTCCTCGCTTTTAGGCATTTTCGACGAGCAATGCGACATCGAACGAGACGAGTCGTCAACAGAGAATTGTCGAGATTGGGCCGAGTACAACTACTGCAGAGAAGACGCCGCTGTTCGCTACTTATTTTGCCGCAAAACCTGCCTCTGCGATCCGCGATTCGCTAGAAAACGCCTCAGGAGCTAGTCATGTCAGACGACCGAACAACAACTATGTACATTCATTATGTACCTACGACCTAGCATTGTATCTACACTGTACGTACCTCGAAAAGAGCAACTTCCTACATCGCAACTGCTGTATGGTGTTTGGATGTTTGCTTGTTTGAATAGCTGCTGATAGTAGATTCTGTACGTTACGGTACACCGTGTTGTATATTGTACCTATATTGTATCCGTGATTGGAAGTCGCATTCGCATGAACAGATGGTGGATGTGGATGTGATGTGGACATACATAGACATACTCTACAATAATACATATGTATGTATGTACATGCGACTATGCGTATTGCGTTATGTGGAAGGAAATGCATAATACTGTACATAATACGTACGGTACATATTGTAGCTAAAAAATACATCAGTGTAGTAATTATATACGTACAATACAGTACGACAGTACGTAGTATGAAGTACCTACTGCATGTACGCAGTACATTGCAGGAATGTATGTATACTATATTATTAGGTGGGAAAAATAGGTGAAGCGTTTCTGCACAA
Organism: Epsilonema sp. ZAB3_2; assembly: GCA_030247985.1. NCBI lineage: Eukaryota > Metazoa > Nematoda > Chromadorea > Desmodorida > Epsilonematidae > Epsilonema > Epsilonema sp. ZAB3_2. The sequence goes on from JASAMW010002840.1 coordinate 128,550, forward strand.
AGCGTTACAGCGACCAAGTACGGCCGTACATACCTACGGATTCCGCATTTGCGGATTCCACACCCGTGAATACACCCTTGGAAGTGGATGTCCGCAAACATGGAGTCCGTAGGTGTGGAAGTTGCCTGCCTACGCATACGCCTGCATGCCTCTTTTTTGCGGAATCCGCAAACGCGGAATCCGTAGGTACGACCGTACACTTGGTCGCTGTAATGTTTTGTACGGAAACGCTTCACCTATTTATTTTCCCACCTAATAATAGTATACATTACATACATTCCTTGCTGTAGGCTTGCACTTCATTATTGTAAACTTTACGATAATGTGCATTCATTCGTGAATATCGGGCTAAATTGGTCAATCGAGCGACTGCATCTTGTGCTGTCGACAAGTCAGTAGCGACGCCTGTTCATCATCTTGGCAAACAAACACAGGGGGCAGCAGCAGCAAAGGACGATTATGAGTATCACCAGCAACACGATACCACCGCCGACTAGTCCAAGGATCCTATAATACAGGGAAAAAATTGTCGACAGCAAAATTAAAGGGGTCTGATAGAGAAAAATTTTGCACGATTCTGATGTGTAAAATTAATGTGCTGAGTAATACCTAGCACTTGACAATAATGATAGGGTCCCTTTAACCCCTCCTCTACGTATTTCGATGGTTGCCTCGACCAAAATGCGACCCCCGATGACAAAATCAGCAATATTAAAGTGTCAGAAACGCCAGTCGGAGATTTACTTGGTAGCATTTAGAAAAATTGCTATGAAAAAAATGCGACCAACGTGCGATCGCATGCGATACTGACGCGATAGTAATGCGATCGGATAGGTAGGTACTGTACTAGTGCGATCGCATTTTGGTCACCAATACATTGTACGTAAGTCGCATTTCGGTCGCGGCGACCATCAAAGTAGAGAAAGGGTTAAATCAAACAATATACATAGGAATTGGGCTTAGGGAAAGAATGGAGCACACAGTAAGGGTTTTCCCAAACCCTTAAAATGGGCCGGACCCGCCGGCCGGCCGAAGGGTTAGCGTGTTCCCAATGAACCAAAAAGGGCCGGCGGTCCGGACTTTTTCGTCCCAGCCCAAGACATCGGACGAAACGGACGAGCTTTTGTTTCCTCCCTCTTGAGTGGTCATAAAGAGGATTAGAGTCAGCGTGGGGGAGAAGGAGAGAGGGAGAGGAGGGAGAAGATCCGATTTGCTCAAGAGGAAGGCGAAGGGCTTCGGCCAAGTTTTGTTCCTAATGTTTGGTCCGGCCCACTTATGTTTTGGTCCGTTCGGCCGGCCGGCCGCGAAAAAATCATTGGGAAAACCCTTAGTGTAAACGAAGGAGGCAATGACTGACTCATATTCGACCCATTATAATGGGTTTTTCAAATACCCATAATAATGGGGTTGCTTGTCGCGTGATTGTTTGTGTGTGGATGGCGCGTGCTTTACATACGGTAGCTTCCCCATTATAATGGGTTTTACGAAATCCATTATAATGGGTCGAATATGAGTCAGTGATTGCCTCCTTCGTTTACAATGTGTGCTCCATTCTTCCCCTAAGCCCAATTATATATTTTTTATAAACAAATGTAATGATCAAAGTTTTCAAATAAGCGTTACAGTGGCAAGTTCGTTTCGCATGCATAGGCATTCTTCATCGGCGGCTCGCCGAATGTCCAGTTCAATGTTTCGCACGTAGCGTATTTGACGCAACGTCTCAGACCAGAACAGCCATCGGAACCTACGAAGCGTTCACACGTTATATGTACATATAGTCTGGCCAATAGCAGTTGGCACCTGAACTCAAGGCGCATTGCGTAAAATAGATTTACAAATGCGGATTTCTGTCCACGCTTCGTGTACTCCTATTTATCAGAAGTACATGCAAACTACGCAACTCGCCTTGAGTCCAGGTGCCAACTGCTATTGGCCAGACTATAGTACGTACTACCGTACCTTTTTACCAACGTGCATAGCCCAACCCAACCCTCAAAGTGTCGCGTATAGCGAGAAGACCTCGAGATCATTTACGTACATATGCAATTTTCTGTGTATCTCCGCATTATTTATCGCTTATGTAATCGTGATCTATTGTCATTCGTTCCCATTCCTGTCTCACTGAGAAGTCGGTTCTATGTCTCTCATTCACGCTTCCACACACGCGCTACCACTCTGTCTGTCACATGGTAGCAGAGCGTCACGTCGCTTCATGGACCAACTGACTCTCACCTGGAGGCAATGCCATCTTCGGTTAATCCCCAATGGACTCAAACGGCCTGCAGCGAGCAGGCGCCAATGCTTTCGTGCGCCGCGAGGGGCGCAAGCGCGAAACTTGGGGACAAACTCGGAGCGAATCATCGGAAAAAGGGCCAAGAAAAGCTCCAACATAGCCAACAGGCTATCGGAATCGGTGCATGGAACCGGCGGATCAACTTCGTCGAAGAAACCTGAAAGGAGCAATGGCCTATCTACATCGTCGACAAGACCTCAAACAAAGGAGAGTCTTCAAGAAATTCTCGATGAGAATCGGCGATGCTTCAAACAAACGTTGGGCAGCTACGCAGTTTCAAGGGAAAGAAGACAGCCCAAACTGCCAGAGTTGGAACTGCCAACGTTTTCGGGCAACCCATTGGAATGGTTGCCATTTTGGGAAATCTTCACGGGGGCAATCGATTCAGATGAATCAATGAGTCTCGTCTTCAAGTTCATGTACCTGCTGCAGTGCCTACGAGGAGAAGCCAAGGAAGCTGTCAAAGGTTATGTACCTACAGCGAAAGGCTGAGCCCAGGCAATCAGAGCTTTGAAAGAAGCATATGGCGATGAAGAAATCATTGCAATCCTGCTGTGGCAGAAGTTGATGAACTTGCCAACGCCCACGTCCGAGCTCAAATCGTTGGAGCACTTCTACTTTGAAGCAAGCGCAATGTTGTGCCACTTCGACTCACTTGGTCACAGTGAGGAATCGTTGAGTTGGGCAGTCTGGTTGCTCATCAGAAAATTGCCATTGAAGGTGAAACGGCAGCTCGAAGAGTGGAAGATGAGCAAAGGTTACAAGGGCAGTTGGACAGTCTCATGGTATGATGAGCTTTTCAAGCGATACTTGAAGATCGAGCGAATCATGGCGACTCATGCGCCAATGTCCCACTACGAGAAGAAAGAAAATGCAACGCATGCCCATGAGGGACATGAGGCAATGCACGTCAGTTTCGAGCCAAAGGCTAAGCTGAAAATCCGGTGTGTCTTCTGTGGTGGAGCTCATCGAAGCTACAGCTGCACCAGATACAGAACCGTGAAGAGACGATCGGCTCAGTTATCACCTCTACAATGTCACCGATGCTTCAGCTTGGATCACTGCACAGTGAAATGCAGCATGAAAAATCACTGCATCTACTGCATGGAAACTTCACACAATCGGTGCTTATGTCCCAAGCAATATGGTCGCAACATGCGAAAGCCGAGCAAACGCGTGAAGATGCAGCTTGAAGCTGAAAAATCCGGTGTGCAGAAAGATTCCAACATCAAATCAAATCGTCGGAAGACGCATCAATCAGAAAAGGTGACAGCCTCATACGCAGAAGCAAAATTGTTCACAGGGGGAGGTGTGGGCCAAGCCCAGGGTACAAACGTCTCAATCGATGCACGCATAAAGAAAACGCTACAAAGGCGATGCAAACATCCCAATCCTTCATTCAAAAGGGTTCAGCTAAAGGGTGTCAATAGCGGGAATCGATGCCTGAAGAAAGATGCGGAAGCCGCCAAGTAGTTTCCAAAAGTCAAAAGGCTGAAGATACGTCATCGACAAGCCACCAATGTCACCTGCATTGTCATCGGTCGAGGGAAGACCACCCAGAGGTTGAGGGATGCAGAAAAGAAGCTGGATCCTCGGCGTCGTGCCAATCGTCGGAAAATGAAGACTCAAAATGAATCCGGCAGGCATGATGAAGGCGCCTCAGATGACGACAACTACAGGGTGTCTCACGTAGACCTACCTAACGACTCAGCCGTATAACTTCCGTACTATAGTAGATATCGAGCTGAAATTTTGTCCCCAAAAACCCAAGAATATACCATACTTTGTGGCAAAATTTGAGTCAGATAGGCCCACAGCGAACGAAATTACAGGCTTATAAATTTTTGACCCTGTTTTTACCATTTTCCTGCACCGAGCATGGTTTTGAGATTAGAATCTTTTGCTCAGCACGGTCTAGCAGCTTATCCAACATGGCAATATGGTGGTACAACAATGGCTGAACATCACCACAGTCCAGAACACAAAGGATTCAAAAATACAGGCGATTTGCTGCCCATAACAGCCTTCAAGGGTCTGTCGAGGTCAATAGTGGCACCACTGATTTCGAAATGCTGAAAAAAGTGGTCGCAACTTTGCAAGCTCGTAATTTTATCCCTGCTTGACGTACCTGGCTCAAATTTTGCCACAAAGTATGGTGTATATTATTGGGTTTCTGGGGACAAAATTTCAGCTTCATATCTACTGTAATACGGAAGTTATAAGGCTGAGTCGTTAGGTAGGTCTACGTGAGACACCCTGTACGTACAGCAGAAGAATCTCGCGTCTCGGGAGTGTCGCGTATAGCGAGAAGACCTCGAGATCATTTACGTACATATGCAATTTCCTGTGTATCTCCCATTATTTATCGCTTATGTAATCGTGATCTATTGTCATTCGTTCCCATTCCTGTCTCATGAGAAGTCGGTTCTATGTCTCTCATTCACGCTTCCGCACACGCGCTACCACTCTGTCTGTCACACAAAGCTCCCAGACCTACACCCTGGGTTGGTGTGGACAGCACTGGTGGGCTGGGTACTCGTGTCTCGTACTCGTGCTGTATGCCGCCTATACATATGTAATGAGCTATCATACATTGCTTAGTACGTATTTTGCGTGCGAAATATGGACTAGTCAAGTTTCAACGAAACTTTAGCTTACACAATGCTTTCGTCGGATAGCAGTGATCGGCAGTAATGGTCCAATCAAATGAACGTTTTACACGTCGATGCAACTCGTACTGGAATCGGTCAACTTCGCTCTTGTGTGAGCTAAGCACTGTTGGAGACGAGACAGTAATGTTCACGAGGGCGAGAGAGATGAAACAGAGTAAAAAGTCTAAAATATAACCGAACGAGGGCGCTAGCAAGATTGAACAACGCACATAAGAAACAGGCACCAGAAAGCTGCTATCAAATATAGGGCTAAATTCGATACCACGATCATCACATTTGGGTCCTTTCCCAACTGGAAATTACCAGAAATTACCCCAACGCCATCATACTATATATCGCATGTAATAACTTACGAGTTGACAATGACAAGATTCCATGGACCATTTTCGAATTTTTTTCACAAAAAAGCACGTTCAGCACTAGTCAATAGTAATGCTAGGGTTATGCACTTTCACAACATGAACGAAAACGGTAAGTATCTGATCTGGCAAGTCTAGAAAATATGATCTAGAAAACGGTGCATTAAGCATGGCATGACTAAAGGGCCTTATATGAAAATGAGTAATCCAAGCATAGTCAAGACGTCACACAATAATTCATGTATATAAGTGCGTATGATGCCACGATGCTTACCAGTCGTTTTTCGACATAGTATGTAATTGTGCCTATGCAGGTTTTTGTACTGTACAGTGTGTATCAGAATAAACTCTCCAGTGTTTGTGCCTCTAGTTCCTCAACGAAGCATTCGATTTTAGTATGCTCTTTTGTAGCTAAGGCTTCTACAATTGAGCAGACAAAATTTCAGCCCCATTGTCCCTCTACCAAGGAAGCTATGAAGGCTCAAACTTTCGGACACAGAAACTTAGGTTTTTTCATTATGGGGGCAAAACCCGGGATTACGGACAAAGTTAGCACCCCACAGCTGAGTTTTCAATTTTTCTTCATAATACCGCAGCAGATTTGGTTCTGCCGCATCCTGCGTAGAATATTGAACATGTTTTGAAAGTGTATTAGCTTTGGGATGGTAGAATATGCTCTCCATTGTGGTAGAATAGTAGGCAAGAGACTATCTAATTTAAAATTTTTAGTCTTTGCCCATTTTGTTCACTTTTGCTTGGTAAATGAGGACATCGCACACCGAGCAATTTCAAACGTTTTCATTTCTGTAAAATGGTCAGCACCGAGCAAAAAGTGGAAAATGCACCTCACTTTTCACCAAAATGTTGGTGTCCAAAACAGAGGGGTCGAGCAAAAAGTGGAAAATGCACCTCTTTTTTTATCAAAATGGCGCCGTCAGAAAAAGTGGTATCGAGCAAAAAGTGAAAAATGCACCTCTCTTTCATCAAAATGGCGCCGTCTGAAAAAGTGGTATCGAGCAAAAAGTGGTAAATGCACCTCACTTTTCATCAACATGTTGGTGTCCAAAATAGAGGGGTCGAGCAAAAAGTGGAAAATGCACCTATCTTTTTATCAAAATGGCGCCGTCTGAAAAAGTGGTATCGAGCAAACAGTGGAAAATGCACCTCACTTTTCACCAACATGTTGGTGTCCAAAACTGAGGGGTCGAGCAAAAAGTGGAAAATGCACCTCTCTTTTGACCAACATGTTGGTGTCCAAAACAGAGCGGTCGAGCAAAAAGTGGAAAATGCACCTCTCCTTTCACCAACATGTTGGTGTCCAAAGTCCAAACAGAGTGTCGAGACAAGCAAAAAGAGTACTTTTGCCTAGTAAACTGGTTTAAACCGGTTTAACATATGGCATGGTGGGTGGCCTGGTTCTTGTTGAGTAAAGACTTCCTAAACAAGAAGCTATTATTTTTTATGTCTATACTGGATGAATATGTTTTTAAAAAACTCATGGGGCAATCTCTATTTGACAACTACCTAATCTAAAGCATGTATGTAATATGTAGGCCTACATAGCATTAAAATTTTGTAGTTAAAACGCTAATGGACAATGGCTGTACAATAAATTAAATTTTCTATTCAAGAATAAAGGAGGCAAAGAAAGACAAGACTTGCCAGCATGATCACGTCGCCTTGTGACTGCTGAGTGAAGAAGCAAAGCAAGGCTTTGACTGGCTGTGGTGAGGTGAACAACTTTGTTTACACAGTGCCCGCCCAGTGCTCTGCTGACCCAAGGCCAAGGGTGGTGGTCTACCCTGCTTGCTTCTGCTCTCCACTGAGTGCGTCTTTTCTCTTTCTGCGTGTCTGGCGCGCCTGTTCTGTAGGCAAAGGCGCGCAGAAAGGAAGCAGCTTGCCCTTCCCATCTTTACTTGCTGGTCCTTCTCTGCATCACTTCACTGTCTGTTTTCTGTACCTAATGAGCGGTTGTGTGTTCCATATACAGTCACAGTGTTTTCCTTTCTGATGTGAATGTGCAGTATGTATGTATGTATGTATGTATGTATGTATGTATGTATGTATGTATGTATGTATGTATGTATGTATGTATGTATGTATGTATGTATGTATGTATGTATGTATGTATGTATGTATGTATGTATGTAGGTATATGTACAACCCAATTGAATTGAATTTTAATATAGTGTGCATTCACACATATTTTGCAGTCATTCTAAAAAGAAAAACTAATCATAATGAGCCTACCTCACAAACTTCTGTTCCTACTGCAGCATATTGGTGGTCAGACCACCCACGATGTAATATATATAACCAGTTAAAACCAGTTTCCCATTTGTCCGCGATTTTTATGACATTATTATTATTATTTTTTTATTTTGGTGCCAACACAGTGAGATTCACCTCCCTCTTTTGGAGAAATGAACCTCACCACTTTTCACCAACATGTTGGTGTCCAAAACAGAGGTGTCGAGCAAAAACAGGAAAATGCACCTCACTTTTCACCAACATGTTGGTGTCCAAAGAAGAGGGATCGAGCTAAATGAGGAAAATGCACCTCACTTTTCACCAACATGTTGGTGTCCAAAGAAGAGGGATCGAGCAAAAAGTAGAAAATGCACCTCACTTTTCACCAACATGTTGGTGTCCAAAAAAGAGGGATCGAGCAAAAAGTGGAAAATGCACCTCTCTTTTCATCAAAATGGCGCCGTCTGAAAAAGTGGTATCGAACAAAAAGTGGAAAATGCACCTCTCTTTTCATCAAAATGGCGCCGTCTGAAAAAGTGGTATCGAGCAAAAAGTGGAAAATGCACCTGACTTTTTACCAACATGTTGGTGTCCGAAAAAGAGGGATCGAGCAAAAACAACAAAATTCATTCTGAAAAAATTAATGACACCAAGCAAAATGTGCAATTTGAAAATGGAAAAAATTTGGATACCAAGCAAAATCGTGCAAAATGGTCCAAGGCTAAAAATTTTAAATTAGATAGTCTTGCAAATCCTCGATTGTCTGAGGTCAACCTTTTCGAGCCTTTTTAAGCCGCTTTCTGTTGGCCTAGAAAGTTGAACTTTTGCCTGCAAAAACGTTGAAGCCTTGGGTACATACATATTGCAAAAGACCGCAGTGAAAAATGACGCTCCATTGTGAAGTTATAAGCACAAACACCCGGAGAGTAAATTCTGATACACCGTATACATTGTGTATACTATCTCTGCTTCTAGGCCTAAGCCTATTACCCCCAAGCCCAAGCCCAAGCCCAATCCTACTGTCCCATTCAACATCGGAGATGTGCACCATTGGCCCCGCCAACAGTATATTTACAGTACCTAACCTGCCTACGTAATAATACAAACGCACACCGCCCTTGGGGCTGTTGCTAGGCACAGCATTTGATTCTACGTACCTCTAACTAGGCAAAAAGACAATGAGTTTTTCTTGACGACGCAACGTGAGGTATCCAAAACTTTATAGGAAGCATGCATAAAGAACATCTTCTTTTGTCAATATTTCATGTTAACATACATACCTGTACGGCACATTGCACATGTACATGTATATAAGCGATATACTGTTTTCTCTCGCAATAACGTAGTTTGCTAACCAGATAACATGTAAAGAACAAGCGTAAGTAAAGTGCTATACAGGGTGTATCAGAATAAACTCACCGGGTGTTTGTGCTTATATCTCCCCACCGGAGTGTCACATTCAAATGCGGTTTTTGCGTTGAATAGCCAAGGCTTCAGCTTGGTGCAGCCAAAATTTCAGCTTTCTAGGCTAACAAGAAGCGGCTCAAACAGCTCGCTTTTTAAGCGTCAATTTTTTACGTTTTTTTGCAGGCGGCCAGATACAGATCGGCTCCAGTTTTTCTCTCCCCAGTTTACCTAACTCAGTTCTCTCCTCAGTTTTTCTTCCGCAGTTTTCCTCTTCCCAGTTTTTATCTGGGGCACAAGTTTCGGTAGAGTTTTTCCACCTCCGTGCCACTTCTCTTGCAAATTAAACTTGGCAAACAGTGTTACAGCCAAAATTCGGTCATCCAAGCTTTTCCTAGGGACACTGAAGCCATGGTGATCAAATTGACGTCTAACTTCTACAAGACTGCTCAAAAATGCATAAAAATTAGCGTGGAATGGTGAACAGACTTGAAAGAGCGAGAAAAAAGCGAAAATGCAAATCCGTTGCCCCGCCTCAGTGCCCTGCCTCCGTTTTGCGCCAAAAAAGGCGCCGCAACTTTGACCGCTTACAGCGCCATGACAAGACAACCTACATAAGAAGCCAAAATTTTGGCTGCATCAACGTTGAAGCCTTGGCTATTCAACGCAAAAAAACTCATTCGAATATAACACTCCATTGTGGAGATATAAACACAAACACCCGGTGAGTTTATTCTGATACACCCTGTGTGTAGAGTTTCCATGTAAACGTACCTGTAGAAGGTCTTAACATGTTGCGAAGTGAAAGCGAAAAAATTCGCCTTGCGACGGATACCGATTTGTACCGGCGAAGGCAATCAGCTGGCCCAAGAAACCGCAGCAAAAATGATACTAATCCGGCAGACGATAATGCTGTATCGTCGTCGACTAGGCGCGTTCGCGCAAGAAGCAGTCAAAGCCGAGGTGGAAGAAGCAATAGCAGGGCCGAAGAATTACTGTAATGTTCCGTATATAGCCTCTCATGTACAGTAAGTCATAACCCCATCGCGAAGCCCCCGGGGAACAATACTACGTGCACGTGCATACGCACATTAGGCTTGAAAAACAATGGTAAAATACGCAGATAAAATTTGACAAAGACGAAAAAAACTGTTTGGAGGAAGATGATTGTCAGTGATTACCACTGTCGCAATAGGTGTATATATACCGGGTGTTTCACGAAAGCTGCAACCTCTAAAATGCTTATAACTTCTGAACCAATGCTTAAATTTTAACCAATTTTTTTAAAATAAAAACTTAAACACATACCAGACAAGCATGCAAAATTTCATTGGTGGGTCTTAACTACGAAGGTAAATATGAAGCTTCAAACATTGGGTGTCAAAATCGGCAGTGGCGTGAAAAGCGCTCGATTTTGAAGTCCATACGGAAGGAAGTATGCTTTTCCGCTTCGTTCAAGCATCCATTTCGACTTCTTCAGCATACAATGCGAAAACATAAAGGGAACAGTGCCGCCATCCCTATTAACATGCTCGGAAAAAGTCTTTTCCAGGGTTTTGAAGACGGTTGCACAAGTGCAGGAGAACGAAAACGGGCACATCGAAAAATAGGACCTGAAAAGGCGTCGCTTGTTTCCTCGTTAATACTTTAGCTACGTTAATGAAATTTTGCATGCCTGTATGGTATGTGTTCAAGTTTTTATTAAAAAAAAATTGGAAAAAATTTAAGCATTGGTTCAGAAGTTATAAGCATTTTAGAGGTTGCAGCTTTCGTGAAACACCCGGTAGGTAGGTATAGGTACGTATGGACAGTTCAGTGCATGAGTCCCCTAATCATTGCGTAATCGTATATCCGCAAGAGGCAATCTGCGTAACATTACAGTAATGTCCAGAGCATCGAAAACCCGCCCAGAAAATGAAAAGGAACGACCGAGTACGCCAGCAACTGTGAAGCCGGCGACCAGAAGAAGCGGATCCTCTGGCACTAAGAAAAAGTCGCGGAGTGCGTCCTCGAGAAACAACAGCGCGGCGGCGATTTGGGAAAAGAGGAAACGCCAAGCGCAAGAGTTAGCACAACCTCAGAATCTGCTGTCCAACACGAGAATACTGCAGCTCATTCTCAAATATCTGTCCTACCCCGCCTTGGAACGAGTCAGTCTGGTAAAACAGCGCGTAACGAACGTGCACGTACACTTCAGAGTGTCTCAAAATAAACCGAACACTTTTCCATGCATGTAACTCTGGAACCACACGTTAGATTTTTATGCGGTTTCTTGCATTTAGTAGCCAAGGCTTCAACTTAGGAGCTTACAAAATTTCAGCTACTTGGTCCACATACTTCAGAAATTACGACGGTTTGAATCTCGAAGCTCAAAATCGACGTTTTTTCCTTAGTATGGAGAAAAATTACGGTCTTGTTTCTCAAGATACCTTGTTCCATGCGTTTGCTATGCTGCCACTGGGGATAATGCATGAGATACACATTTTCAAGCATTTTGGGACATATTTTTTCATTACGAGACTAATTTTATTTTGGACTATGCACAGGAGGCCCCTAAATCGGCACTACCAGTTCGAAAAACCCTCGTTTTTGACCGCCGGAGAAAGGATGCGTTTGAGCAGCTTCCACTGGGCCTATGAAGCTAAAATTTTGTACACATCAAGTTGAAGCCTTGGCTACTAAACGCAAAAAACCGCATAAAAATCTAACGTGTGGTTCTAGAGTTATATGCACGGAAAAGTGTTCGGTTTATTATGAGACACCCTGTACATTACGTGCATGCACAGCACACAAGCTGTACGTACAGTAATGTACATATGTACCTTATGTACTAGTATGTGGTGGGGAAATTCCCCATTTCACGTACACATACTATGTAACTAGTAACTATGTATATGTACATAATGAAGGGGTATACGGGGGTGGGTCAAATGACACTGGTATGGGGACTATCTGACTATTACAGAACAGGCGAACCCCACACTACATACAGTACGTATGTACCTAACTCTACATACATGTACCTACTTATACTGTACGATCTGTACCCAACGAATGCCCTTGCTTTCTTCCTTACAGGTGTCACGACATTGGCATCGTTGCGCTTTTGCCGAGAAGAAGCGACGCGAGTTTCTCGACTGGACCACCATCGTGCTGGAGCTGAGGGAGGAACACGAAATTGCGGCCTCAGATGACGACGAAGACGAGCCACAACTGCACAACACCGACATGCGATTGGAACTGGGCGCTGACAGTACGTTGTTTTCACTGCGCGAAGATCGATACACCCGGCCGTACCAGGCGCTGGCGTTCGTCAGCTATGCGCACGAGGCGGGAGGCGATCTACCGTCACAGCTGGTCGCGTCGCTGCCTACCGCCTGCGCCACCTGTACGCTCGTCGCCACCAGTCAAAACGGCGGTGTCATAGCCACGGATCGCGACGACCGGGCGCATCTGTACGGGGAAGCCGCGCGCTTCGAATGCCTCAGCTGTCTGTATTTGCCGCGTTACGAGCAGGCGAAAGTGCTGCCGTTTTCTGCGACGACGTTCGCCGATCTGAATTTCCGGGAATTTTTCTTCGACAAACTTGGACTGCGCAGCGCGCACATCAAGCAGCGAATCAAATGCGTTCTCATCTTTGTCGAACAGGCAAATATGGGCGGCGGAGGTATTGGTAAGGGAGGGTTGGAGCTGGAAGATGCGAACTGCATTCGACAGACGACGATTCGCGATTTTCGCCGAAATTTCTACGACGCGTTCCAGCTGCAAACTTGCTTCATAGGAGCAGCCGTCGCCCACTGCCGACATGACACGCCGAAAAACTATAACCAAGAATTTACAAATTATCGATTGGGGGTCTTCCTTCATGGTATTTAGTATTCACAGTTCGTACAGGCCTACAGGGTTCACTAAACACTGGCCGTGGCTTAACTGACTGCAAGACGGGCGAAAGGATTAGATAGATTAAGCGGCTCAAACAGCTCGATTTGCAAAGCGTCAATTTTCACAAATTTTTGCAGGCGGCCAGGTACAGATCGGCTCCGGTTTTTCTCTCCCCAGTTTACCTAACCCAGTTCTCTCCTTAGTTTTCCTTCCAGTATTCCCCTCCCCAGTTTTTATCTGGAGCACAAGTTTCGGTAGAGTTTTTCATCTCCATGCCACTTCTCTTGCAGATTCTAACTTAGCAAACAGTGTTACAGCCAAAATTCGGTCATCCAAGCTTTTCCTTGGGACGCTGATGCCATGGTGATCAAACTGAAGTCTATCTTCGACAAGACTGCTCAAAAATGCATAAAAGTTAGCGTGGAATGGTGAACAGACTTGAAAGAGCGAGAAAAAAGCGAAAATGCAAATCCGTTGCCCCGCCTCAGTGCCCTGCCTCCGTTTTGCGCCAAAAAAAGCGCCGCAACTTTGGCCGCTTACAGCGCCATGACAATGCAACCTAGGAAGCTAAAATTTTGGCTGCATCAACGTTGAAGCCTTGTCTATTCAACGCAAAAAACCGCATTCGAGTGCGACACTCCGGTGGGGACGTATAAGCACAAACATCCGGCGAGTATATTATGAAACACCCTGTATAATACTTGCTGTATTTTTCGTACTAAAACAAAGTCACCGGTATTTTTATACCCCGCAACGATAGTTTATAAGTTCTTGGTATCACGGCATTAAGAATCGTGCCAAATCAAGACAAGATAACAATACGACATCCACATCAACTGACGGCATTGATGGGCAATCTGTGAACGGTTTAATCTTCTGCGGACAAAACGTCGACGTTAGCTGCTACATTATTGATCGGGCCGATGACAACTACGTGGCGATAATCGGCAGGGCGGGGCGAAAATTTCGTCGATTTTTCAACGACAGCGTCGCTAATCGATTTGTTCTCATCTTGACCGGATATCACGCAGATTTTGACGGCGAAATTACGCGAAGGTTGAAGGAGCATCTTCCCAAAATTCCGATGGTCGGCTTACGAACGGAAGGACACGTATTCGGCCATAATTTTGACTCTGAAGCGGCCGACGAGAAGAAGCAAGAAGTGCTGGATTCCCAGCTGTTTTTGGGCGCCGGAACAGTCGTCGCTCTGGCTGTCAAATTTCGAAAATTTGTTCGGCAAAGAGTCGAAGCAACTTTGCCGCCTGGCAAACGAAACGAAGCCAGAAGCAAAAAGTTGTACACGAAAGTCAAATAAGGTATGTATGTAGGGTAGGTACCGGCAGAGATTAGTTACAAGTACAACACGTCGTCAGTTGCTCAACGCCTGACAATGGAAACAAAATCATTTCATCTGAATGCTGAATAATTTACTAATTCATAATCGTTCCATACCAACAATATTTTTGCTCAGGGGTACATGACCATTCATTCATGCTGCTGTCTACGGTCAAATCCACATCGCTATCTTTTTACCTACCGTACGTATACCCTGGCTTACATTCTATCACTCTTTACAGTACACGCATTACGTACAGCATGTGCGCACGTCACATACAGAACGTACGCAGCATATCATTCCAATAATCCTTCAAATGTGCACAAACAAGCCGTTCTTTCTCTGAGCAACTACATTCACAAGCCTTTCCTTCAACTTTCCAAATGTTTCTTAGTACGGATCAATGACCACTGCGCTTGTAAGCTTTCAGGAAAAACTGCACTGATTTCTCCATTTTTCCTGCTAAAAAATCAGACTGACAGGCCAGTTGTATGATCAAGTTTCTAGCTCACGGTATAGCACAAACATAGGGTATACATACGGTACCTGGATTTCCACTGCAACTGCCACATGTCTTGGGACACAGTGACGTGATGAGCTCCCGAGCTCTACGTTTCAAAACCTTGCACTTTTTGCAAGCTATAATCAAAGCGCTATCAGAAACACAATATAATCTTTAAGTGTGCGTAATTTTTCGAATAAAAATACCCTATATGATTTACGCGGCGCTTTTCTTCCATTCTGTCCACATCCACATCCTCCACACATCGCAGGGCCATAAAACCAAGGACAAGCCTGACAGCCGCATCCTCCTCCTCCTCCTCCCAGTTCTTCAACTTCATCTTCCAAGTCATGCAACTCTGCAGAGATATCCTCTGACGAGCTGATGCCACCTTGCCTTTCTTGCGCTTTTTTGGCTCCATTCGCTAGCTTTTTCAGCTCTTTTCTTATTCTGTCGTTTTCATCGTCATTCAATTCATCACTGCCTTCTTTGCATATCGAGCTCAAACCACTGCATATGGAAGAATGAAAATCGCGACAGCTTGGCACTAAACGCAGAATAAAGGCGCCACCATAACTGTACTGTACTGTACAGCAAGAGTAGGCTATACATAATATGGGTGATATGGGCTTACACAGGAGGATCATATACTAGCACTGTCAAGCGCTTTGCAAGGAAAACATAATGTTTCCGTGTGTTTAAATGGAAATGTAGTTATAGGCTTAATTTTTTTAGCCAGAAAATTTTTCCATTCTTTGACTATTTTTACCATAATCATTTTGACGAATAGTTTGTGAGGCTTGTGTAGCAGCAGTAGTACTGGTTGTTGTAGTTGTAGTAGTCGTCGTCGTCGTCGTCGTCGTAGTGGTAGTAGTAGTAGGAGCAAGGATCCATGAACAAGAATAGAATCTTGCATGGCCTGCGCAGATAGATCCCTGACCGGAAACGTCGTCCTCAAAATAACCGATAATTTACATGCTGGATCGTACATATAAATGTACGATCGTGTATGATAATGTACGATCGTGTATATGAATGTACGATCGTATATATAAATGTACGATCGTACATAGAAATGTACGATCGTGCATAAAAATGTACGATCGTACATTTTTATATACGATCGTACATTTATATATACGATCGTACATTGATATATACGATCGTACACTATTATACACGATCGTACATAGAAATGTACGATCGTTCTGAGCTCGAAAAGCGCGCGCAATCTCCAAGCACACAAGCTCGCTCTCTCTTCAGAGAAACGAAAATATGGCCGAATTTTGCCTAGTTGGTCATGTGCATACCTTGGCCGTTAGTAGCTGACGCCATGCTGATGGTTGAAAAGCTGAGAAGAAGCACCAAATCTTGTTGACATATACAGCGAATGCTTATTGATGCCAGTAGACAACAAGAGAACATGAAAATACTTTGGAAACATCCCTTACTCTGCGGTCTGCTTGGAGATTGCGCGCGCTTTTCGAGCTCAGATAATCACCTATTTTTATGTACGATCGTATATATAAATGTACGATCGTGTATAATAATGTACGATCGTGTATATAAATGTACGATCGTGTATAAAAATGTACGATCGTGTATGAAAATGTACGATCGTACATTTCTATATACGATCGTACATTTATATATACGATCATACATTTCTATTTGCGATCATACATTTCTATTCACGATCGTACATTTATATGTACGATCCAGCATGTATATGATCGATCATTATTTCCTCCGGTTATTTTGAGGACGACGTTTCCGGTCAGGGATCCATCTCCGCAGGCCATGCAAGATTCTATTCTTGTTCATGGATCCTTGGTAGGAGTAGTTGTTGTAGTAGTGGTTGTTGTAGTTGGTGTAGTAGTAGTAGTTGTCGTCGTCGTTGTGGTAGTGGTAGTAGTAGGAGTAGTTGTGGTAGTAGTGGTTGTTGTAGTTGGCGTAGTTGTAGTTGTGGTAGTAGTAGTGGTAGTGGTAGTTGTTGTAGTTGGTGTAGTTGTGGTAGTTGTCGTTGTAGTAGTACGATGGCCTCCACTGCCATGGCCTCCATCCCCAACCCATATCTTCTTCCACTGTCTCCATTCTGATTCTGTGTATTGCCTTGCCGTGTAAAAATATCCGTAACCTACGATTTCTTTACTTGACTTGCGTTCACATTGCCATACACACTGCCATGGATGGGCCGCTTTGCATGGCTTAATCTCAAGCCTTCCATAAAAGTTGCGTTGGTTCACCGAACAACCTTTGAAAAAGGGTACGATGTGTAAATACGTAGGTATGTGTGTACATACACCATTTTTCGCTACTGCCTAGTTTGCTGGTTTACTACTGTAATGTTCCGTATATAGCCCCCTCTCGTGTATAGCCCCCAAATCGGCCACTAACGTCATTTGCCCTCATGTATAGCCCCCTATTGCGAACCGCGAAAAGCAAGAAAAATCAAGTGTTTTTGCGCTAAAAACAGCGTTTTTGAGGTGTTTTGATGCATAGGAGTTTATCAGCACCTCATTTGGAACAGTTCTTATCATTTTACCAGTGAAATCTCTTCGAGGGAAATTATTTAGTTGCACAAATTTCACAATTTTTTACGTTGAAAGCTGCATTTTTGATGATTGGAGCTTGGAAACGTGCCAAATAACCACCACAAACAGTTCAGGAGGTCAAAAACCTTACTTTTGGTCAAATGAAAAATGCCCTCGTGTATAGCCCCCCTCGTGTATAACCCCCTCTCGTGTATACCCCCCTAATCGGTGCTTACCATTTGTATAGCCCATGGGGCTATCTACGGAACATTACAGTACATACATAGGTACTACAGTACAGGCGAGCACTAGGGTAATTATCACACACTAAACAGATCTCAGGATCTAGCCAACGTAGCGCGCGCAAAGCTGTTAAAAATCTGTCGATATGTTTCAGCAGGACTGAAAATAAAAAAAACCGCAAGCGTCTACGTGCCCTCTGTGTCGAGAAATCGCTTAAATACTAAAAATGTACACTTTTTCCGATTATTTCACATACATGAACAATGCCGCAAAAACTTTTTCATTAGAAGTAGCTTATCCTAAGTAGAATTTGATGCAGATTTAAAAAATAGTATTGGCGTTTCAAAAAATTTAACCCTTACCCAAAAATTGTCAAAAATATACACATTTTGCAAAATTATATACTACGGGTTAAATTTGTTTCAAACACCGATACTATTTTTGAAATCTACACCAAATTTTTCATAGGATAGGCTACTTTTAATAAAAAAGTTTTTTCTGCATTGTTCATTTATGTGAAATAATCGAAAAAAGTGTACATTTTTAGTACTTAAGGAAATCGGCGATTTCTTGACAAAGAGGGCACGTAGACGCATGCGGTTTTTTATTTTCAATCCTGCTGAAACTTATCGACAGATTTTTAACCGCTTTGCGCTACGTTGGCTAATCCTGAGATATTTTTAGTGTATGATAATTAGTGCTCGCCTGTACTGTAACTCCAAATGTACAGTATTGTACAATACATAATTATTTCTACATACCTTGGGGTTGAAAAGTAAATTTTTCGTGGTGCCAAAAACAACGGTATTGAGAGGTTCCCACAGTGTGCGCTTTGTTGGGCGTGTAGATCTTTCCTTTGAAGCTGCAGCTCGACTGCTGAGCTGAAAGATCAAGTTCAGTTAGCTCAAGAATATTTTTTCTCTAGAATTTTAGACTGAAGAATACTTACAATTACAATAAAGTGGTAGCCTACAATAAAGTGGTACATTACATACATACATGGTGGTACATATTTAAAGTGGTACATAGTTACAATAAAAGTGGTACATTACATAACAGGGTCTCCCGAGCGATTTTGATTGCTAATTTCAACAGGTTACCCTGCACTGCACCGATTTCGCTGAAATTTTGCCTACATATTCCGGAGCGTTTGCCATTTACTTGGTAAAAAGTACGAGTTAAAATGCTTCATTGGTAGTGATAATTATAGCCAGCAGAGAACGTAAATCAAAATTTTTCAACATTTTCACCATAGTTTTTGATTAGTACTGCTACAATTCTGCCATCAAAATTTCGGAAAACATGGCAAATGGCAATACTGCTGCATTTTTTCGAATGGTAAGCGGCTTTGTGGACCCTTTCCGTCTTTGCATCCCCAGAAAGAATTCGGGAGTCATCAAATCTGCTGGAGATTATGGCTCATCAGCTGATGATGCAGCACTGATGAGGCAAACGGCATGACGCTCGGAAATATGCGGGCAAAATTTGAGCAAAATCGGTGCAGCGTAACCTGTTGAAATTGGCAATCAAAATCGTTCGGGAGAAGGACACCCTGTATGTACATATACCTACCTACCATAGTATAGTCAAAAATATATAATTGGGCATATATAATATATAATTGGGCTTAGGGGAAGAATGGAGCACACAGTGTAAACGAAGAAGGCAATCCCTGACTCATATTCGCCCCATTTTATGGGGTTTTTCGATTCCCCATTTTATTGGATACCCATTTTATTGGGTTTTACGAAACCATTTTATTGGGTTTTACGAACCCATTATAATGGGTACCCAATAAAATGGGGAATCGATAAACCCAATAAAATGGGTTCGTAAAACCCAATAAAATGGTTTCGTAAAACCCAATAAAATGGGGAATCGAAAAAACCCAATAAAATGGGTTCGTAAAACCCAATAAAATGGGTTCGTAAAACCCAATAAAATGGGGAATCTAAAGCACACCGTTTACGACGAGACTGTTTGTGTGCGTTGTGGATGGCGTGCTTTAGATTCCCCATTTTATTGGGTTTTACGAACCCATTTTTTTGGTTTTTTCGATTCCCCATTTTATTGGGTTTTACGAAACCATTTTATTGGGTTTTACGAACCCATTTTATTGGGTTTATCGATTTCGTAAAACCCAATAAAATGGTTTCGTAAAACCCAATAAAATGGGTACCCAATAAAATGGGGAAACGAAAAACCCAATAAAATGGGGCGAATATGAGTCAGGGATTGCCTCCTTCGTTTACACTGTGTGATCCATTCTTCCCCTAAGCCCAATTATATATTTTTGGTATAGTTCACCGAAGGATACCGCACAATTGTCAGTGCTGTTTTGTTTATATACTATAGTCTGGCCAGTAAGAGTTCGCAATGGCATTCAAGGCGGGTTGCGTAAAATAGATTCACAAATGCGGATTTCTGTCCACGCTTCGTGTACTCCTATTTAGCAGAAGTACATGCAAACTACAGAGGACGACTTGAGTCCCACAGCGAACTCTCCCTGGGCCTGGCTAGACTAGTATGACCGATTGCTACATATTTTGCAATTTTACACCTCATAACTTTTGAATTATGTACGTAACGCATGGATTTCAACCAACCAACTCACGTCATCAGCAGAGAAACTGAAATTAAAGACAGCAGCCAAGCAGTTTGAGACCAGCTTCCAAATAATACCTTACCATGTGTACATTACTGCAAAGCAAAGCTTTTTCCCGAAAAGCGCTTGTAAGCTTGTAAAAAGCTCTGTGAACATCATATATGTAGCGTGGAAGATGTGGGCTTTTCGTTGCGAGACCCACTTCGCTCTTTGCTTTTTGTTGCGTAGATGGGGCAAGCGCTAAAACACACACCTCAGACGCAAAACGCACGACACCCACCGCCACCGCGTTTGCGTCTGAGGTGTGTGTTTTAGCGCTTGTCCCATCTACGCAACAAAAAGCAAAGAGCGAAGTGGCTCTCGCAACGAAAGGCCCACATCTTCCGCGCTACACATATGATGTTCACAGAGCTTTTTACAAACTTACGAGCGCTTTTCGAGAAAAAGCTTTGCTTTGCAGTAATGTACACATGGTAAGGTATTATATGAAAGCTGGTCTCAAACTGCTTGGCTGCTGTCTTTAAAACGAGGGTTTTTCGAACTGGTAGCGCCGAAGTCCACGTGTACTCATTCAAAAGATATGGGCAATTAATCTAGGTGTAAAATCATAAATAACACCCGGGATCTACTAATGGTGACCAACCAACCTGTCAGTGTCCGAATAGTAAGTGATCGACTTTGACAATGTCTGTAAGCATCTCCAATCTTCAACACATGACCTCGTCTAACTATGCTCGTGCCCTTTCCATGCTTGAAGACACAACCTTATAACCCAGAAGATGGAATGAAATGTACAGTAGAACAAAACTCACTTCTAAGCACAATTTTGCTTATGTAAAGGGTTTGACTGGAGAACTACCTAACCTGCAAGGTACACATATCCTCCACGTCCATTGTAAGAACATTGGTAACGGACTCCATTTATCTCCCATGTCTTGTAAATAGCATATGTCACATTTTTAAAACTGCAAGTGGGCACTGAAATGAAGAAGAAGCACATGGTAAGTTATACGTAGTACTGCAGTTTTATTAGACTCCATGATACATACAGTAGAGAAGGACTATGAATCTGTGAACAAAAAGCACGCGCAGAGCTACGCCCGATAAGCGCCAAAAGCGTCCCCCACCAGTTGGGGGACGGGGTCCCCAGGTGGGGGACGCAATGAGAAGCCCACCCAACGTCTTTTGAATCTTCGCATCGTTTCTTTTTTTGGGCGATTTATGAATAATGTCCCGAACTGGCGTACGGCGTCTCCCACTTGGGGGATGTCCCCGAGTTGTGGAACGGCCCCCAGATGGGGGACGCTTTTGGCTCTTGTCGGGCGTAGCTCTGCGCGCGCTTTTTGTTCACAGATTCATAGTCCTTCTCTATTATGGAGTACTGGTATAATTTCATTAGCTTGCGGCGCATCAATCAATCGTATTGCATTGCACGACTGTACTATGTACCAGTACGGCGAAGCCTGTCCTAGAGTTGTCCTGGTGCTTCAGGATGCCTCTAGGACAACTCTAGGGCAACTCCAGGACAACTCTCTAGGACAGGACTTCGCCTGAAACGCGAGAGGTCCAGGGTTCGATTCCCTGGCACATCTACGGTAGTGGCAAATTTTTTTTGTCGATTCCGACGCAGAAAATGGCGGGAAAACATGGAGTTGTCCTGAAAGGCCAGTACAGGACAGGGAAACTCCTTGCGCACCCTGCCTCTAACAGCACATATTGTACCTTTCATAGTTCCTTTGAGGCCGGAACTGCAATAGTACCACTTTCCCCCGAACACCCGTCCGTATGTCCCTTTTCGTACTGTTTGTACCTTGGTGCGACCACGAAAAGTGTACTTATACGCGCATCCTAAATGTGGAAAAAATAGATTTACATACGTATGGAACGCAGCACAGAGTGGATGGCTCATATCAAAAATATATAATTCTGCTTAGAGAGAGGAGGGGGACGGCATATAAATGGGCGGCCTCGCGGCCACCATTGTTATGGGTTTTTGAATATCCAATACAATATATCCAATTTTTTTTACGAAACCATCATTTTTACGAAACCAAACAATATATCCAAAATTTATAAGAACCTGTTTTACAATTTTTCCACAAAGAAAATAAAATAAAAATATAATCAACAGATGTTTAACAATATTTTTCCCCAATATTCCTTTTCAAAAACCCAAAGTTGAAAAACCCAAAATGTTTCAAAACCCAAAAAAAGAACCTTTAATATTTAAAACCCACCCAAGGGGGGGAACATTCCCCGGTTTTTTTTTTTACAATACCCCACCCTTCCCACCCATAACATATATATATATTCATATGGATAAAGTACACTGATTGACTGATGCTTCAGTATTCAATTTCGTTTTCTTACCCAGCACATGTAGTTTGCAAGAATATGATTTTGATCTCCAGTTGTATACTCTATTGCATTGATAGTGAACGCCATCTTTTTCCCAGGTGGAATATAAGTCGTGTTTCTTGCCATCTTGTTCACAGCCATATTCTACAAGCAATAGGCAAATGAAATATTTTTAAACCAAAGTCCCATTATTCAGAAACACTAAGGATCATGGGATGTGTACCGTTTTTCTTGGTTCGAAATTGTTATGCACCATCATACATACGTACGTGCATACGTACATACGTACCTTTGATAACAACTTTAAATTCGGCATTGCAATGCATCCACTTTCCAGCTATCTTTGCATCTGATCCTTTCCCTATTGTGTAGGTTTGGCCATTAGTGTGTTTGTAAGCGCATCCTGAACAAGAATCAGTAAATAGGTACACTAACTACATACGTAACCGTATGTATGTACATACAGTACGTACTGTACTAAGGTACGTACATTAGGTAAGATTAGGTGAAGGGCTTTGCATGCGCGTACAGGTAATAATCCCAAACGACATGGTCTATCCAAAACGAACACCCTGTACATACCTCTTGTCAATATTTTGACCGAATATACTCTCGTTCGGTAATCGTAGCTTCCGGAACAGTAATACCTAACTCCATCTTTGTCCCAAGTTGATAACGCCGCATGTTTCTTGCCATTTTGTTCACAGGCATGATCTAAATAAGATGCACGAAAACTACATACGTTCCTGTGCCGTTTACCGTATGACGTGCTCCAATTTTTTGAAAAACCGATTAAATAATTCGAAAAATTCCATTAATTAGAGTATTAAAATTTACGGAGGAAAAAATATTACAAAATAATAGTAGTTTTACAGTACTTACCACTAATGGTAACCAGCGAACACGACTTTATGTTATGTGCATGGCCATAGCACATCAATGTCTTGCCATTGAAATTCACACGGCCATAAAGCCGAAGCTCTTTAGCTCCATTGCCATACAAACAGGCTGTGAAAATGTAATGACAAAATGTTACGTACATTTTAACTTATATGAGACTTGCTCTGCGGCAAAAATTACATTGTTCTAAAATACTAAAAACGGTAGAGCACAGTGAAAGTGGAACGTACACTACATTGCATACAAAACGTTTGGTCGATTACCATGTACGGTAATTCGTAGATTGTGACCACATCCAAGTTTCAAGTTATTGACCACAAACGTTTCTCCTTTCTTGTACTTCTTGTTATTGTAGGTGCAGTAGGGTTCACCTTGAAAGAAATGGCAAGATACGCTTGTCTGTCAGCATTGCATAGCATAGGCAATAGTCACCACATTAGTCATATTCAACTATAGGTTACGGCTACAGTAGGGATCAGATGGGTTTATCGCACAGTAAAAATAACTCGCCAACGAAGACATCCTGAAAGAATCTGTCAAACCTCCACGGCTAATTTTCAACGGGATTTCCAAATCAAAAAACCGTTTTCGTCTATCTGCTCTCAGTGGCGAGATATCGCCGATTTTCTTATGTACTGAAATCGCCAAATTGGGCGTGGACCATTGGGCGATTCTAAACCTCGCAAACGCCCGAAAAATCAAAAGTGGTAGAAATATGCATACGTGATGAAAACGATAAAAATTGGCATCGGGCGTACAGGGTCGTGGGGTGTCGTGGATTGCGAAGTTTAGTTCACGGTTTTGCGGTCGACGCGATTTTGGCCATTTTAGTACATATCGGCGATATCCCGCCACTGAGAGCAGATAGACGAAAACGGTTTTTTGATTTGGAAATCCCGCTGAAAATTAGCCGTGGAGGTTTGACAGATTCTTTCAGGATGTCTTCGTTGGCGAGTTATTTTTACTGTGCGATAAACCCATCTGATCCCTACTGTAGATGGAAAATAGTAATAATCTTAATTTAGCCTTTCTTTTAGGTCTCACTACAACATACAGTACTACTGTAAAACCAAGCACTTGTTATCGCACACTAACAATATATCTCAGGATCCAGCCAACGTAGCGCAAAGCGGAAAATCTGTCGATAAGTTTCAGCGGGATTGAAAATAAAAAAAAACCGCATGCGTCTACGTGCCCTCTGTGTCGAGAAATTGCCGATTTTCTTAAAGGGGTTCGCCGTGGCGAAATCCAGCAGGTCAGGTTGCTATGCTGGGGTGTTAGAGCAAGTTCTAAAGCTTTCATTTTGATGTATATTGAATGTTCGAAAATCGCTGGTTGCGCTGTTACAAGCTGTTGAAGTTTCTGCTTAGTACAGGTCCAGTTCAGGGGCCAATTTTAGAGGTTTTTGGCTTGTATCTCTGGCTGTACGTAACTGCCAACACAGGTCAGCCTATCTATAGCCATGAGATCTGCGAATGTACAGATGTGGTCTCCGCCGACCTGCAGTATCTCATGGTACCTTGCTTTTCAAATTCTCTCTACAATTGATGAAGTTAGGGTACTGTGGGGTTAAACCCGGACACCTAGTATATCTCAGCAGCCATACGACCGATTGAGACAAGTTTTTACCGATCGATTCCTTGAACAACTCTCCTCTTTCAAATGAGCTACCATGTTCATCATCTGCTGAAGCGGCAAGTTCAGAAAAGCTTATTTGTCCGGGTTTACCCCGTGTCCGGGCTTACCCCATAGTACCCTAAGCAAAATGCTTCAGTTTGTTTATAACTTCAATTCTCGATAAAAATAGAAAAGCAAGGTACCGTGAGATAGGTCGGCGGAAACCACACCTGTACATGCGCAGATCTCATGGCTACCTGCCGTCCCGCCAGAGATACAAGCCAAAACCTCGAACATTGGTCCCTGAACTGGACCTGCACTAAAAAGAAACTGCAACAGCTTGTAGCAGCGCAACCAGCGATTTTCGAACACTGTAAAGCTTCGTGTATAACCCCCTTCGAATATAACCCCCCCCTCGTGTATAACCCCCCCTATTTGGTGACTAACGATTTTTATCCCTCCCTCTAACCAAAATTTTTTAAACGCGTAAAACGCGCAAATAAAGCAAAATAAGCATGCTGGTGATGATTCTGCACATTTTGCTTGGTCTCGTGTATAACCCCCCTCGTGTATAACCCCCTCGAATCGGCGACTAACGATTTTTATCCCCCGGGGGTTATACACGAAGCTTTACAGCATACAATACCCTATACATCAAATGAACGCTTAGAACCTGCTCTACGTATCACCCCAGCATAGCAGCCTTACCTGCTGCATTTTGCCACGGCGAACCCCTGCTATACTAAAAATGTACACTTTTCGATTATTCAACATAAAAAACAATTTCGCAAAAACTTTTTCATCAAAAGTAGCCTACCCTATGTAAAATTTGGCGTAGATTTCAAAAATAGTATCGGTGTTTCAAAAAACTTTAACCCTTAGTATATAATTTTGCAAAAATTTGTATCTTTTTGACAATTTTTGGGTAGGGGTTAAATTTTTTGGATCAGCGATACTATTTTTGAAATCTACGCCCAATTTTACATAGGATGATAGGTTACTTTTGATGAAAAAGTTTTTGCGGCATTGTTCGTTTATGTTGAATAAATAATCGAAAAAGTGTACTTTTTAGTACAGAAGGAAATCAGCGATTTCTCGACAAAGAGAGCACGTAGGCGCATGCGATTGTTTTAATTTTCAATCCCGCTGAAACTTATCGACAGATTTTTAACCGCTTTGCGCTTCGTTGGCTAGATCCTGAGATATATTGTTAGTGTGCGATAACAAGAAGGTCCCAATCCAACCCAAGGCGCTACTTTTTTCATAGGTAAGCGTGACTTTTCCAGCAGAGTTCTTCTTGCAAACGTAAGCGCCTTGACTGTCTTTCACTGTTGATGGTGGAGTCATTTTTCCTTTCGGTCCTTTGCAATCTGAAAAGTTATCACTCAGTTTTCGCAACGTACAAGAAAATCAAAATGCAAGGGTGATGTGGTAGAATTATCACAAATTACTGCAAATTCAAAGCCAAAAAAGTACTTTAGACATAGCTTACGAGTGATGTCGTAGGAAGCGTGGTGGCCAGAAATGGTACACTTGTAGTAGAATGGATATTTGAAGTGTTCTGCGTTATTTCCAATCACTGCACCTGCTGCAGTGTTAGTTGGAACACATCCTATAACCGCACACCTACTGTATATTTTATTCTAGCTTCAATGCTACAGCGCTTCAAGTAGTATGTAGTAGTACAGAATTTGAACAATGTATAAAGAAATCGAGAACACATGTGGAACTGGAAATTTCGATGGAGAGTATATACGGATTTTAGTTTGAAGTGAAGTTTTATAGTGTCTTACCGATTGGTCTCACTCCTCTTACGATGGCCCCTTCAGAGTAACACTCGAATTTGATGTAGTTCTCAACTTCCGTTGTGCCAATCTTACAGTCTTTTTCACTCATTTTGGCACTTACAGTGGCCAGCGTGGACAAGGCCACAAGTAGTACCAAAAGTTCTTTCTTCATTCTACAAAGGTCAGAACGATGAAGCTTACTGTACTTCCTGTGTGGAAGTGATTCCAAGGACTGAAGTTTTAAAAATGGCAAAGCTTTAAATCATATTTCACTTCATATTGCGTGGGCCCTCAGTTTGACTTTGCACGTCTGTATTTGAACATGCGGCCACCCCTCCCACGATTCTGTTTGAACTGAAAATGTTGGCCAGATGTTCTTTGATTGAGAAAGATTTGATGGAGTATATGTGTGGGTGCTTGGTTGATGTGCAGTTGAACCAACACCTGTGAGCGGAAATGAAGAACGGTTGCTGTGCTATTGTCAAAATGTCAGGGTATCATCTGCTCTTTAGGTCTAAATATCATCCTTAGTTGAATAGAGTCTTTGTGTAATGTGAAATGTCAGGGCATCATCTGCTCTTTACGTCTAAATTAAGAGACATTTTCTGTAAGGATTGAGAGTAGCCTAGCCTGTAGTACAGGCGGAAGGGGGGTACTTTTTGTGAATCGAGATTTTCAGCAAGTGGATATTTCAAAATCTGGGTTATCTCTCACCATGACCATGCAAATGCAGGTGGCAATAAATTGGGCGTTGGCCAAGGAAAGATAAAAAACATTTTTGCACCTGAAGACGAAGAAGATGCATAAATCCAAGGACTCCTATAACAGTAAGAGGACATATAACTGCTTGAGGTACGTGGGCCCAAAGTCTTTGCCATTTTCCGCATGAAACACCAGAAAAAGGAGGGAGTTTGAATAGCGACACAGCTAAAATGTAAGAGTAACAACTTGCAACGCTTCTCACAGACCTAATTTGATCATAGAATGCAAAAATGACATTTATTTTATGATATTTCTTCATGTAGGCTGTATAAAATGCAGTTTTCGTCTTTCATACACAGTAGAAAACATGCTTTTCTATCTATGTCATTCGATTCTATACTGCTACTGTCTTTCTACAAGCATCAACATCAAATAACCATGACTTTCTTTAGCGTGACCACCACATGGTGTCCTCATTTGTTCCAAGCGCTCCTTTCGGTTTCATATCATTGATTTGTCCAGAAAGGAAGAGCGCTTCATTCTTGGATACAAATTCCTTCACACACAGGTGGACAGACATCACACACTCCACAGCACAGATCAGAATGTCCTCCTTCTCCAACTCATCCTCATGCAGCAGATGGATCACAGCCAGCATGGCTCTCTCCAGTTTCTCCACTGTCAACCCTGGAATAATGTACAAACATAGGTACATACATTCATAGGGTAGGGTACTGTGGGGAAACCCAGCCATGGGAGAATCAGGCCACCTAAGGTTCAGGGCTGCATATTTCAGCAACCAATGGGCCTATTGTATTTTTGGGTGTATATCCCCTTATTTATGTATGTCCCCCTGGTACACAACTATAACCCCATTGGCATTCATCACTTGCTGAAAAAGTTCAAAGGAGCTCAGTTGGCTGGGTTTACCCCACATTACCCAACATTTGTACATGCATGCAGACATATATACATACATACATACATACATACATACATACATACATACATACATACATACATACATACATACATACATACATACATACATAAGTACATACATACATGTACAAACATACATACATACATGTACATGTTGTAAAGCTTCACACACATAACCCCCTCGAATCGGCGACTAACGATTTTTATCATTTCCCTGGGGGTTATACATGAAGCTTTACAGTACATGCATACATCTGCCATACCTTTTATAGGAACCATTTGACCATATCTCTGAACTTCACCAATGGCGCTTGATCATGAAGCAAAAGAAGGTGCTAGCTGGCTCTCCTTCCTCTGCTTGCATGTCAATAAGACAGTGAATGCAGCTACTCATAGGCCACTTATCTGAATGCGCCATAAGACTTTGGCCAACTGAACAAGAACTGTGCCATCAGTCTCAGGTACAGGGAAGAAACTGCGTCTTTCTTGAGGAACTTCTTCTTCAACGCACTCCTTGCTTCATTCCTTTCTTCTTGTAATGTTCAGAGCTTCATCCTTTGGAAAGGAGAACATGGACAACTGTGGTAGGCCAGCTTCCTTCAGCTTCTTTGCTGATATGAGCACCACTACTACAACAGGGAATGCAGCAGTGAATATCCGGCATGTTATCCTCGATATTTCTCCAACTTATTTGGCCTGCCACGACCGTTCTCTTCTTCCTTCACTTCGATTTCCGTCTCCAAGACCAGAACTGGATTCAAACTCCCTCCTTTCTCTCGTGTTTCATGCGGAAAATGGCAAAGACTTTGGGCCCACGTACCTCAAGCAGTTATATGTCCTCTTACTGTTATAGGAGTCCTTGGCATAAATCAAGGATTTCACTAATCCCTAAACCTAAACCTAAACCTAAGCCTAAACCGACACACTAATCCCTAAACCCCTAAACCAATGCTGGAAAATGCATAAAAATGCCTAAACATACAGCCCCTATGCCTAAACCTAAACCGACACACTAATACCTAAACCACTAAAAATGTTGAACTGGTTATCAAGTTTATGAAGTTTATCAATGATTCATGTGCTGAAACTGGCAGGTGCACATGGTTACAAGTGTGTACATCCTTGTCAGTGACAACAAGCTTATCATCCTATCAGACATATTTATTTTGTCAGTGATTTTCACAGCACCTTATCAGTTATCGCCATCTTGGTGCATCTATTGGCTTCACTGTCATGATAATCAAATTACTGATAAGGTGATAAGCTTGTGATCACTGATAAGAATGCTCACACCAGTAATTATCATAGACTTGCACCTCCAAATTTCAGCATATAGCCTAAATCATTGATAAACTTATAAAAACAGTTCAGCATTTTTAGTGGTTTAGGTACTGTAAAGCTAGAAATTTTCGGACGCACTTAAATTTCGGACAGCAGGGGGGTAACTGGTTTCGGACAACCTAATTTTCGGACGCAATGCTCTGGCTGTTGCGCTTATACAAAGGCAAAGGGTGGTCGTGACATACATAGTACGTACGTCATGTACATAGTAATATACAGTACACTTACTGTGTGCATGCAAAATGCATACATGAGTACATAGGCCTGTGTACATATTAGAAATTCGGCGGTCAGGGTGGTCGTGGCATAGTACTTATGTAATATAGTGTACTGACTGACTACTACTGAGCCTCTACTGTGTGCACGCAAAATGCATTATGTATGTACGTACGTGAGTACATTACATACTGTACGTACGCCTAGTACATATAAAAGTTCGGACAACTTAAATTTCGGACGGAGATTGCTCTGTCCGAAGTCCGAAAATTAGGTTCGTCCGAAAATTTCTAGCTTTACAGTATTAGTGTCTCGGTTTAGGTTTAGGCATAGGGGCTGTATGTTTAGGCATTTTTATGCATTTTCCAGCATTGGTTTAGGGGTTTAGGGATTAGTGTGTCGGTTTAGGCTTAGGTTTAGGTTTAGGTTTAGGGATTAGTGTAACCCATAAATCAACAAGCGGAAGGGGGGAGGACGACGGGCGCGCGCAGCGAAGCGGAGCGCGCGCTCTAGGAGTACGTGGCTGAATCAATTCCATGTAGGCCTACCTGGTGTGGATTGTTGGATAAATCGTTTTGCAGCGCATTCAGTTCAGTGTTCATTATCGAATACATACCGATGCGATGATTGATGGCGTCGGTGGGAGCTTTGATGCGTTCACATTGATGTTGCACGTTTTGCTAAATTTGTCATAAAATAGAAACAAATTTCGAACAAACACCAAACACGAACAAACTTTATCCACCGTGGACCCACCCCTGCGTTCTGCCACTAGCTGTGATGGGTCCCGTAACGAATGCGTCTAAAGAGTACGGTAACAACGAAGCGCGCAGCTTGTTTCTTCTTTTCTTCGTTTCTTCTTCTGCTCGCTGCGCGCTTCGTCGTTGCCGTAATCTTTTATGGCGCGTTCACCAGACGTCCGTACGGACGTACGTCCGACGTGCCTATATACATGAATCGTGTACTCCTAAATACGTCGGACGATCTAGGAGTACATGGTTCATGTATGTAGATACGTCGGACGTACGTCCGTACGGACGTCTGGTGAACGCGCCATTAGACGCGTTCGTTACGGGACCCATCACAGCTAGTGGCAGAACGCAGGGGTGGGTCCACGGTGGATCGGGGCCTGACTAAAAGGCTGACGCTGACGCAGACGCTGACGCTGACGCAGCGACTAAAAGGCTGACGCGAGCTGACGCTGACGGAAATAAATATAGACAAAAAATGCAATCAGTGCAGTAAATTTGCGCGAAATAGCTCGTACTTTTGCGTCAGCTGTTTTCTGAGGAAGTGTTGAATGTAGCAGAAGCACGCCGCAGTGATTTGAAACTTTCACCGGCAATAAACATGTAAATGACAGATACATAGTTTGCATTGTACCCAAAAACGAGCAGTCAGAAAGATTATATTTTATTTCAGATGATGCACGTGTCATCCATATGAATACAGTATCCAGGTTTGCTAGTGCAAGGTGCGTAAATGCAAGGTGCAGGTGTACAGTGTTGCAGTCATGAACTAAAAGCGGCACACAGCACATGGTGGTACTCTATTCATTGTGCAAGTGATTACCTTTGGCAAAACTTTTGATACCCTCATTGCGTATTCTCATTCGTACGTACTCACTGCATCTAATAGTAGGTAATAAATAGCTCGTTATGATGCTAGTTATGTGCAGTCTCAAATCTCAATCTCTCAAGTAAATGGCTGACTCTGGCTTTAGACCGGCCGGGATATCGGTGAATTTTGTGAAAGGCTTGAAGGTGTCCATCTGGAGCCCATCGTAGAAATACTTGACACCTTTAAAGAAGAGAACAGAGACGAAGTGCTTGCGGCTGTCGCTGTAGTACGTGACACCAGCCAGAGAGAAGTGAATATTGACCATGGTATGCGTGAATGGAGAAGGTAGAAGGTGGTTGGAAGCTCCAATGACTGCTCGGTGGAAAGAAGCTGAACGTTCA
Organism: Epsilonema sp. ZAB3_2; assembly: GCA_030247985.1. Classification (NCBI taxonomy): domain Eukaryota; kingdom Metazoa; phylum Nematoda; class Chromadorea; order Desmodorida; family Epsilonematidae; genus Epsilonema; species Epsilonema sp. ZAB3_2. The sequence goes on from JASAMW010002840.1 coordinate 160,454, forward strand.
TTAGGAAAAGCCAGCTGTCTTGATTCGCTAGGGACATGCGGCTTAGGTGACGCGGCAAACCACACTTTGAAACATCGCACACCGCCTCATTGCGCGCCATGTATTCGCCGTTAATCAAGGCGTGAAACATCTCCTCGATGCTGGGGTATCTGTCGTCAGGACAACGCATCACAGGCCAAAACGTTATCTTTATTTGGGCCTTGGCGCCTTTCGGATTACGGATCGGCGTAACTCGTGGACTAAGCAAAGTTGGACGCACGGGTTTAACACTGGATGTGCGTTTTGCCCCGTTTTGACCCGATGTTGCTGCTGGTGTAGACTGTGGACTCTTTGGCGATGGTGGGGTAAGAGCCGTGATTGCGACATCGCTCGTTTTGTCTTCGTTGGCGATGGCAGTAGCGGTAGTACCAACGAGTGGTGATGATGTGGCTGTAGGAGAAGATGGCGGTGCATAATCATTCGCACGAGCTTTCTTCTTTCCCGATCTTGCGTCTCTGTTGGCCAGGGCTCTGAGAATAGAAAACGTACTTGTGGGAACAGTATTCAAAATTTATTTCTGAAAAGACGGGATGCAGTTCATGTACTATCTGGACTCCTAGTAAATACAGTATGTACACGTACGTACGAGCAAACCTTTTTCGAGCCATTGTGGCGTTTCCAGGCTTAGTCCTTTGCTCTGTAGGCTCCATTCCTGCCGATTTTCTGCACGCCATCACATGGCAGCATCTTCTAGTGGCACCGCAGGTACAGTTTTCCTTCGGAAACAGGCGCACTGCGTGAACACCTTTGTAATCTTGCACCTGCCAACTGCGCATCTTAGGCACGTTAACAACCTGTAAAGATCAGCATCGACGTGCGTGCAGTTATGCCAAAAATCTCGTAGCTTCCTTAGCGTTTTTGTACTGTGCCCACCTTACAGTAAACATATGTACGTACATACGCATGATCAAGTGATGCATGCATGATCAAGTGCTCTGCACTACGGTGTACATACGTACGTACAGAACGTGCAATGCCTTGATGCGAAGCTTACTCCAAGTCTGCTCATCATCAGGATTGGCAACGTCAATCTTGAACACGAAGACGTTTCCACCATCGGCCTTTGCAGGAGGATGGTTAGGCGAAACGAGAGATGAATCTGGCTCATCTGAAGCCGACAATGCGCAATACTGACCTTCTGTAATCTTCGACAAAATAAAGCAGAATTGCACGTCATACTGAGAATGTCCAAGACGTAGTGATGATCGAGGCTTCCTGCGTCTGGATCCACGGTTTCGTACACTACTGCCTCAGCTTCACCGGATGCCTGTGCACTTGCCGCTGTCGCTGTCACAGAACTTTCTGCCGTTGTGCCGTCTGTCTGCTCACTGCCATCGTTGGTCTCATTGCCGCCACCGCACCTCACTACAATATGTAACGCGTGTGTGTCGTAGTACACCCAAAAGGAAAACAGTCATGCCTGGTTGCTATGTAATGATAGTCTTGTAACAACTTGTAACGCAACATTAACAAGTGTGCGATGAGTGCTTATGGAATGATGCAAAGTTGTGCATACTGTAGTTTCATGATTTTTCCACCTCTTTCGTATGGCGGACAGGTGAAGCTGTGCATTCAGTGTCAAGTACAAACGAAACAAAGGAGAGTCAAGTGCGATCAGTGAATGGGTGACAGATATCATCGCGTCAAGAAAACCTTGAAATTGAACCGCTTCGCCTCCAATCTCAATATCTTGCTCGGCAAGTGTGCATGGCTGTGAGCACAGCACAGTATACCTAGTGCGTCAAGTGCGAAATTGCAAATTCAACTGGAACGAAAGAATGCATACGGTAGTACAAACACACATACAATAACAATAGACGCAGTTTGCAAATTACTCATGGTATAGCCTACCTCGCAGAGCTTTGTCTGTTTGAAGATACGGCGGAATTTGGAAATCTTGGGGAATACGACGAGATTGACGGCGACGAGATAAAATCGTTCTCGAATGAGCGGAGGGTGCCCATCGAAGTCTTCGCCAGAGATATCGTCGGAGCAGCTTGCACAGCAACCAACAGTAGCACATGGTTAGCATCAACAGCTTCCTAGAACGTATGTATGTACTATCTCAAGTAATGTACGGTACATACGCTTACACTACTCAAATGGACCTACAATACTACTGTACGTACGTACATGGCACGTATGATGACAGCAATGACGAGAACAAAGCTGATAGGAAGTTTCTGATTCAGCATGACACGTAGCATGGCACGGCGAAATTCTGAAGAGATGATACAAAAGGCATGTGGTGTACGACATGTGTACAGAATGTACGCAGTGCATAGCCTATACAGTACATACAACGACACGTATGCCGTCATGTCGTGACCGCATGCACCTTCAGCCAACACCCGCAGCTTCTTTTCATGGGTCTGTTCCGCTCTCTTCGAAGCAAATCTCCGAAAGACCAGCAAGAGAGGCAGGAATATGACAGTGGCAGTTAATGCTGGTGATATCACAGATGCCATCACTACTGCTGCTACTGTTGTTTTCTGGCCTACAGTACATTACATACACACAAGTACAGTATAACGTACTGTAGAGGACGTTCGTACTATATATAGTAACTATACGTACATTGCAACGTGCAGTACTACGTACATATTTCTTTTCTTCGTATCATACCACTACATTATATACGTAGAGTAGAGTACGTACGCACTATGTACATTGCAACGTGCTCTACTACGTACGTGTTTCTTTTCTATGTACCTCCTTGGCTGTGCACTGGCGTACTGCTAAGATGCTCAACACCATAAGCAGTTAACAGCAGTAAAGCAAAGTCCCACAGAAGTTTCACCGGGCGGCACAGGAAAAACTTCTTCATAAACGTCATGCTGACCTCTGAAACGTGAAGCGAACACTTGATTGGTCATAAAAGTCGGGGATTGATTACTATTCCAGTTCTCCAATGTTAATCTCTGGCAGCTTATGACACCTGTGACTGTGATTGTCCGCATCACCATCCACCAGCTGCTGCAGATCAATACGGATAAAAGCGTAACTGCGGCGACGATGACTCCAGACAAGGCAGCAGCAGCCATCACAGAACCGACCAACATCTCCTCACCTTACAGTAATAGAATGATGAAACATATTGCTTTACGAGCCCATGCCATTTCCCCGATGTGTATGTGTGTGTGCATAAAAATACAGTATGATAACGAACTTCCTATCCAATTGCAATGCAGGGATGCATTCGTGTTCCAGTCCTCCTGTACATCTCCATCTCCTGACAGTAGAGTTATCAGCAAAACGTTACTGATTACGGCAGCAAGCAGCAGTGTTTGCGCCGTTAGCCTTTCCAACAGGCGAAAAAAAAATTATAAGAAAAAGAAGAAATAAGAAAAAAAAAAAAAAAAAAAAAAAAACAACAAAAAAAAAAAAAAAAAAAAAAAAAAAAAACCCCCGGGGGAATCGAACCCTCTGGACCTCTCGCGCTCCAGGCGAGCGCCCTAACCATTGAACTACACACCTGGATGACCTCAGTCACACAATTCCCCATATGACAGCTAGACGGTTAAAAAATTCCAGCTGGCATATCTAGAGCCGAAACGTACAAAATACACAAACAAGATCAAAATGCTCTTACATTCTGGTGTCAGCGCTCCCAGCGTTTCATCCAGGAAAGCAAGGCTAACACGGTTGTAGCGTCGAAGGTACTGTTCCAGATCGAATACACTGCGTTCGAAAGAGGATTCAGTCTGCGTACTTTCATCAGGAAGTTCTATAGCAGCGGACGAAGCCTCATCCTATCAAAAAATAACACTCCGTACGCCAGTGTTCTGGTATTATATGCCACTTGCGCTAAGAATTTTGGGTGGTCGAAAGCAGACTCCTCTGTTTTTAGTGCATTTTTTTGATTTTTGATTTTTTGTTTCTTCATTTTTTGGCTATAGCACCAGCCGAAACTTAACAAAAAATGCACCAAAAAAGCTGAAAATCAGAGGGATCAGCTCGCGACCACCCGTAATTCTCTTAGCGCAAGTAGCGAATATGGTTCGGCAAAAAATCGGGCAGAGTAGCTAGCGGCCCAATTCACCATGCACCCAAACAGAATCACAATTCGCCACAAATATACAGGCTACCATGGACATCTGAGTAGGAAGCTAGAGAAAAAGGGCACTTCTTGTTGACGGAAATAATTTGATGTTCATGCCAACCTGCCATTTATGGCGACTTTGTGATGCTGGGTGCATGGTGAATTCACATAGAAAATACCCTGAAAGTTTGTCCGCTAGGGGTCCTACGAGAAGACCAGTCGTCATTATACAGGCGTATCCTACGCCTAAATCTGCTGCCCCTCAGGCTGGTCTGTATGATAGGCCCCGAGGTATCAACGGGACTCTTAGATTCTGCATCATCAGGAGTGGATGAAGAAGAAGGGGACACTTCTGCACGTTGCTGTGCAGCCAATGAACAGGTTCGATTTCCGCTGGTTCTGAAAAAAAGACAAAAAATGAATAATGAACTGACCTTGCAGGTATGTACACGGGATATGGGATGTTATGCAAAATTTTACCTGGCAATGTCGAACAAAGGAGGTTTGGGGAAGCGCGAGAAGTAACGCAATCTCCTGCAAGCCGTCAACATGCTTTTTCTGGTTATGTGCCTTCAGAAATCTGGCTTGTGGTTCAAAGGAACAGCACAGACAGGAAACAGAAACGACGATGACGGACCACGGACCACGGACGAACGGAACGAAACGAAAGAACAAGAAAGAAAAAAAGAAAATCCACGATCCACCGGGGCCTGACTAAAAGGCTGACGCTGACGCTGACGCTGACGCTGACGCAGCGACTAAAAGGCTGACGCGAGCTGACGCTGACGCAAATAGATATAGACAAAAAATGCAATCAGTGCAGTAAATTTGCGCGAAATAGCTGCTATTTCTGCGTCAGCTGTTTTCGGAAGTTGTTGTAAGTTGAATAAAGCACTCTGTACAGGTTCATGTTAGCTGTATTACATTTTTCAACAACAAACGCAGTCCGTGTAAATACGTTCAGCTGCCTGCCTGTCTTCCTTGTTGCCGGCGGTCAGCAAAGTCCAGCGCAGCGGAGAGGGTCAAGAGGCGTGGCAGTAGGGGTCACAGCATGAGACACCGTAGACAAACAGTGGACGTAATCTGCTTATAACATCTCCTAATTATGCAAAGTTTATGCACAAAGTAAATCGATCCAAGAAAAAAGAAAAGATTTTTCCTGGAGACGAAGAAATCGGTATCGAATTCGAGTACGTTTTACCAATGTGATCAAGAAAAATATCGTCATGTATTGTTTTCGCCTGTTGGAAAGGCTAACGGCGCAAACACTGCTGCTTGCTGCCGTAATCAGTAACGTTTTGCTGATAACTCTACTGTCAGGAGATGGAGATGTACAGGAGGACTGGAACACGAATGCATCCCTGCATTGCAATTGGATAGGAAGTTCGTTATCATACTGTATTTTTATGCACACACACATACACATCGGGGAAATGGCATGGGCTCGTAAAGCAATATGTTTCATCATTCTATTACTGTAAGGTGAGGAGATGTTGGTCGGTTCTGTGATGGCTGCTGCTGCCTTGTCTGGAGTCATCGTCGCCGCAGTTACGCTTTTATCCGTATTGATCTGCAGCAGCTGGTGGATGGTGATGCGGACAATCACAGTCACAGGTGTCATAAGCTGCCAGAGATTAACATTGGAGAACTGGAATAGTAATCAATCCCCGACTTTTATGACCAATCAAGTGTTCGCTTCACGTTTCAGAGGTCAGCATGACGTTTATGAAGAAGTTTTTCCTGTGCCGCCCGGTGAAACTT